>OX465579.1:104747498-104967460 GCA_950022655.1 Alentia gelatinosa
GTATTCCAAACTCCATTTGTGGCATATAGTGTCCATGATTAAAACTCACCCAGTCTTACGAAATTATTCACAGTTGAATGTCCTTGAGAAGGCCCTTCCTTATTATCCCCATCCTCCTAATGTCATAATCAACAACAAGGATTTTGCAGGGACGAGTACCCATGCTTAGTTGAGGTGAAAAGGAAACGCTTATTGATAAAAACAAATCGCATTATATAACGCTGGTTTCCATGCTTTTCGAAAAGTATAACCCAGGATAAACATATGAAAACTCACGGAAATAGAGAATTATATAACATAGCTCATTCATGATGCTGTGAGCAGAACCTGAACAGATTCATCCATGTTGATATTGTCAGTTGTGGTTGCCTTTGACGGATCGTCCCCGGAGGGTGAGTGGGTGGGGACGTGCGTTAGACGGGCGGGGAGCGGGCAGGGAGGTGGCAGGGAGGTGGTGGGGAGTTGTGGGGAGCTGGTCGGGAGTTGGGTGAGGAGCTGCCTGGAACCTAGGTGGGGAAATGACATGTAGTTTGGTGGGGAGCTGGCCGGGTTTCAAATGGGGAGCTGTCGGGGAATTGAGTGGGAGCTAGAAGGGAGATTGGTGGGAGGGGAGCTGCCAGGTAGTTTGGAGGGGAGCTGTGAAGGGAGTTAGGTGGGGAGCCGTGAGGTGGTTGGGTATGGAGCTAGCAGGGTATTGGGTGGGGAGTTGGCAGGGAGATGGGTGGGAGCTGTGGGGGAGTTGGATGGGGAGCTGGAGGGGAGCTGGCCGGGAGTTGAGTAGGTAGCTGGCCGAGGGCAAGGAAATAACAGACAGACAGTAGGAAGGGAGCGGCCAGGCAGTGAGGACAGATGGGGTAGGTATCGGGAAGGGGGCGGGCAGCGAGGGGCCAGGCAGTGTGCAAGGAGGGAGTAGGGATCGGGTGGGGGGGGGGGGGGGTGCAGGAACATGCAGAGGGCTTGCAGGCAGGGAGCGGACAAAGGGCAGGCAGGGAGTGGGCAGCGAGCGCTTATAGACTCTTCTTTCTGGGAGGGGTAAGAAGATATCAGCCCGGAGGGCGCACAGGGGATGAATAAGTTGAGTATGTGAGGGGGCGGGGCGGGGTTGGGAGGTGACGGGGAAAACAGAGCGCTGATTATCAGAGAACTTGGAGGGGTGCGGCCGACTCGGGCAAACATGTCCACATGTCGGGCTGGTAGAAATGGCTGCCAGCTGGACCGCCGGGCCCACGGACTGACTGCAACACGATGTGAGGAGAGCAGTTCTAGCATAAGACTGGCTTCAATCCCTGAACTGTTACACCTACCCTACCATTCCTGGGCCAGTTAGGGGAAGGTTTAACCTTGTTTCGCAAGTCTTCTTTAACGTGACTGCTGGAAGAGTGGTGTTCTACGCCGTTCTTGCTGACATGACCATATCAAGATGATATATTCAATCATTTTGGAAGGTCAAGATAGTAGGCCAAAGCCATAGACCCGAGCTACCAACGATATATTTTATGTTAATCATTGCAAGAGTAGCATCTAAAAATTCAGCTTGAGTGATCGTAAAGAATCAAACTTCCACACATTTAGCTAATGATGTGGCTTCAAGAACAGGAGTGGCTTTCCTCCACTTTCTTGGGGTTGGGAGTAGTTGATTTGTCATTGAGGGGGCGGCGGGAGATGGTGCTACCGAGGTTATTGAGTCGGTAAAAACTCTTGGTAGCTTCAGTTATATGTATGGAGTTTATCCTCAGTGTTTTTGCATGTGACTATGAGTCTAGTTTATGTAGTGTAAGTGTCTCTTTCTGAATGCCTTGTGAGTTTATCTGGGAGTATCCTGCCAGTGCGTTATATGTATCTGTCTTCCTAGATACAAACAGGTTTCCGACAATAGATCCACTGTTTGTTCATTGACAGCACTCTGGGGAGTGACTTGACGCAAAAACACGGTGATGGATTTTAAGACCAAGTGGAAGTCTGTAAGCTACAAATCTAACTATGTACCTATCTAACTGCGAGTGTCATGGCGCGTAGAGGTTGTGTACTGAGCGGCGCCCCGGTGATCGGTGAAAATGTCCATGGATAGATAATTACCCGAGGTACTTACCTAGTACTGAAGGGGAATTGATGATCCTACGAGCCTAGGACACTATGATAGTGCCCAAGGATAACAGGGACCCACCATCCATCCCCAGACATTCCACACACGGAAATACAATTTTACATATAAAAGTTTATGAAATTATCTATATTGCGGCAAATATTTTATTTTCTGTTGTTTTCCCATCAAATTTATTTTATCTAAGCGGTATTCTTGCTCCAATTACTGACTTCTCACATAGTTCTATCTCGGCACAGAAAATAGTTCCGTAGTGAGTAGGAACTAAAGCTTAACGGCCGCTTCCGCCCTCCAACATACCCAGACACGCGCTCTACGACACAAATTTTGTTTGTCGCCGATGTCCTCTTTGGTGGAGCACGGTTCTATATCCCAAGTGTACGACACGCCCCGACACGCGCCGACACCAGGGTTTTGCGGGAAGCCTTCCGACACACTCCGACAAGATCGAACATGTACATGTTGGATGTTTAGAGGGTGCGTCCACCAACCACGACAAGGCTGCGACACGCGCCGACAAGAAAGTTCCACGACAGGCTGCGACATGAACCTTGTCGGGGGCCTGTCGGGGGCCTTCCGACAAGGTTACGACAAAATCGAACATGTTCGATTTTGGAGCCGTGTCGTGGCGTGTCGTGGCGTGTCGCAGTGGTCTACGATAGAATATTTAGGTGGAGCGTGCACTTCGCGACAGCCTGCGACAAGGGCTCATGACAGCTCCCCTCCTCACGACAAGGCTGCGACAAGGAGCCGATAGGAACTTTCTTGTCGGCGCGTGTCGCAGCCTTGTCGACGTTGGTGGACGCACCCTCTTACTACGACACAAACCGTGTCGCAGCGTGTATATACATTTACAGAGGAGAACCAGAATGAATTCACTTGATCAAATTAAGAGTAAGGTAGTCAAGTGCAAATCAAACAACTTCCCAAGTTTAGTTTAGGGATTAGCTTTATTAATGCAGCAGGGTACAACGTTTTGGCGTGTATTTTCCTTTGTTAGCTTCTTTGATAGTTTCTAGCCTAACCCTAACCCAAATGAGCATCTTAGGTTGGGGTAGAGGTATTATGGTTAATCGTCTCTAGTCATTAATTAAACTAATCATATACCATTTCTATGCAATTATCTCGGGTATATTTTCACATTGGGTAACATATTTTCCAATATTGTAATTAATATTATAGCTTTGTAGCAGACATATATAAAAATGTCAATATTGATAGGATTTGTAATGGTCCTCCTTGCATGAGGCTGTGTTCAAGGTCGATACCAACATTTTGATTAATATTACGTATAATATGATAGAGATCGATCAGGATTTCAGCTGAAGGGATACGATTGTTGGGGTGTCTGGGTGCTGGGTTCTTAGGTTCTGAGTTCTTTGGCACAAGGCGTATTATCAAATTGAACTGTTATGGGGGGGGGGGGGTTGCGGTATTCACTTGTTTCGATGTCAAACAAAGAAATTTAGTCCTTATCGTGAATCACCATTATTTACACAGTCCATAAGGCTCTTTATATCTAATTCCAGAATTTCATAATTTCCTGTTGATTATCTCTCACATGTTATGAGAGGGATTTTCCCGGCAGAATACTTTATGATGCTCCCGATTCTTTTTATTTTCATTTCTTTATTTATGTGGCCTGTTTTCATTCAAAGGTAAAAAAGATATCTGTTTGCTTGAGCATTAGACATATATGGAATGCTCAGGCATATACCACTGCAACGTAGCAACGTTGCAGATGACGAGATCGGAGTAAACGGAAACAGCGCGGAGCAGATTTATGCGTTGCATTCCCGGCACAACGAAGACAGAGGGGCGTTCAAACAAAAATAACCCCAACACCATCAAGACAGCCACGAAGTGCATTAAGAAAGAGCAATCGTGGAGCAATATTGGGAGGCCTCAACTAGAAGAAGTTATACAGTTGAAGTTGGACCAGAATCCGTGCATTCTGGACAGGATTGACAACACCAAAGCCACTACACCTTACACTACTAACCAAACTACAGAGCTGTCAGAACATAGCACTAAGTAGCATTAAATTTGTCTGATGATCTTGGTATCCGCTTTTAGTGTCAGTGCATTCGCATTGTGTAGGCTTCGTATAATGTCCATCAATAACATAAGTCTTCTTTCCCTTGTGGGCATCACTTCACCCTTTTTTAATAACTCTTCATTACTAATAAAATGCCCGTCTGCATATGTGCTTCTTTCCCAATAGCAATCCGTAGACTCCTATAAATACATCTATCCATAGGCCTTTGAACTTTCATGGTAGTGCCTTCAAACAGAAAAGAGCAATGGTCTGCTATAGTTGATATACAGGTTCTGGCTATCTTTAGGGCCCTTTTCATGTCAAATAGATTTTGAATTTTCCTGAATACCTGCATTTTGTCATTCATCTTTTTCATAACATTATCTGCATGTTTCTCTAAGTCCAGGGTTTCATCTATGATTGCTCCTGAATAGTTCATATGTTCAGCAACAACAATTTCTACATCATCAATAAATGATTTACCTTTGGCACTTTTTTCAACCGTGCTCTTGTACTGTGATACACTACCCTAGTTTTTTTAGCATTGATCGACAGTCTATTTGCTTAATACCAATTTTCAAGCTTAAGGATAGTCTCCTGCATTTTGATTTCGGCATCTATAGTAGCTTTGCCAGAGGTGACAACCACCAAACTATCAGCATACTTCAGGTATGACACATTTTCCACTGATCGGATCCAGTCTCCAAGAGAAGTTAATATATATCAGAAATAATAAGGGACCTTGAATAGATCCTTGCGGTACTCCCACATTTACCCCACTAGATATAGATTTATGCCCTTTCATTTCAGTATAACAGTTTCTATGAGCGAGATAAGATTTAAACCATTTCCAAAGAGACGCCACGCCAGCTTCCGCCAGTTTGTAGAGGAAAATCTTTGGCTTTGCGTATATCCACATTTAATGCAATAGCTACTTGATCTTCAATTATAATTTCTCTGATAATTTTGGAAAGCTTAAATACAGCACTACCGGTGCTGCGTAATTTCCTAAATCTGAACTGACATGCATCGAAAAAGTTATTGGCTTCTAGGAAAGCATATAACTGTGTGTGCACCACCCTCTCCAGCACTTTGCCTGGAGTGGGTAGTACACACACCGGCCTCCAGTTACCTATTTAATTAAGGTCGCCTGATTTGAGTAGGGTTACGATTCTTGTACTCTTCCATTCACTGGGGAAACTGGCCTGATCCAGGAGACTGGACAAAATTTCAACAAACAAAGAAATATTATCAATGTTACTTTCTTTTAGAACCGAAATCTTTAAACCCACTATACCCCAAGATTTATGAGTTTTCATCTCATTAGCAATACTGAGAATATCTTGTTCATATTCAACTCAAAACCATTCTCATTATAGAGAATCATGTAGTTGATTATAACATCTTGATTAATGTTTTTACTGAGTTCATGGCCTACATTACAAAAATATGCATTCATTTTACCAACAATGTTCATTTGCGACAAAGGTGCTCCATCGATATTTTTGAGGTTAGGAACCTGTCCTGTATACAGCAAAGATATGGCTCCGATCACAAGCTGGCGAGCCAAGACGATAGGTCCACACGTTATCTATGGCAATACTCTGAGGTAAATAAAAGAATAAAAAAAGAAGTGGGAATGTCTGTGGTAAGGGTCCGAGTGAAAGAAATGTTTGTATTTTTCAAATACTTTTAATCAGCCATCGCTTTTAAGTGAATAATGGCTGTGGGTTTGACGGTTCATAACTTTGGGGAATGTATTGAACATTAATGGCGAGAGTTTAACCGGTCTGACCATGTGACTCCGCACTTTAAGCCTGCTTTTGACCGTAAAGACACGTTGCGACGTGCTACACCTATACGTGAGGATTTTGCAATGCTCAGAGAACTACAGACGATAGTGCGTAAGCTTATCTATGTAGCTTATCGTGTTCGCCATGCACGCCATTTAATGTCACAGTTCTTCATAGCTCTGACAGCCGCACATCTCACTCCTATTATATGACTAGATCAGCAGGTTACGGCAGATTTAACCTGGTTCGAATGCTACATCTATTGGGCCAATGGCATCCACCTCTCAAGGGTCCAGATACATCGAGTTTCATGACACTCGCTGTGACCCTCAACACTGCTCATGCTTGTTTGAACAGGGAAGCATTGACCTGGAACTGGGACAACATCATGGATCATGTGTAGGAAAGTGACATGCATCTGGGGGGTCTTGTGGTTATGGCCGTGGCGAATATTTGTAGCCTCCTTGTAATGTGAAAACAACCATTGAATTGGTCGCAGAGGATCACAGGGCATGTCATGCTGTGGTGGGCAAACATGAGTGTGCAGGCCAAATGTGGCCCTTCTGGACTACAGAGACGCTTTTCCTGCTTGGTGGATGGAGTGTCCTACCAGGAATGTATTGTAATTCTTATCTGTGAATTGTTTTCTACGGGTGTGGATTGCCCTCCCTACAGGCAGATTGGTCAACACATTCGGCTTCTCTCTCACTACTTCTACTCAACAAAACAGGTAGTCCTAGGTTGACACAAACCTGCATTCTTCTGCCACACACGTGAAGTGCCCCATGGCATCAATGGTTCTAGAGGCCTGCGTGTCCTTCCAGGCTCTGGCCAATTGACATTCTTCACGAGGCAATGGTAGGAAGCCGAGGTACAAAATCGCATGGCATGCATGGTTTTCCTTAAAATATTGTACCATCCCTTTCTCACCCCCTTTTCACCCCTGCTGAGAGAGTTTGTCGCCGACTTTTTATTGACATTTTCCTTGACATTTTCCAATGAAGCATGTTTCACTTATTTCCTTGAGATTTGTCCCTTTTGGACGCCAGCTTCCGCTAGGAGGGTCGCTGGTCCACACATTATAATACACTTTTTACTTCATGCTTAATAATACCTATTACTAACATACATTGTACTATCATATACATGTATTGTACTTCAAACTAAATATTCTAGATACAAACGTATAGTTCTTAAAAATAGCAGTCACTAATTTTTTCCGATTTCTACTCCATATTATCCACTGTAAATATTTCGGTATGAATGTTTATAGTAGATATTTTGGTGGAAAGGTATATAGCAGATTATTGGGGATAATGCTTTTAGCAAATATTTTGGTGAATGTTTTCAGTAAATGTTACAATGGTTATGTTTGTAACATATGTCTCAGTGGGAATGTTTCTAGTGAAAGTGTCAGTGGGCTTGTTTTAGTACATATTTTGGTGGGAATGTTTATAGTAGATGTAGTAGGAAAGTTTATAGTAGAAGTGTCAGTGGTATTGTTTGTAGTTCACTAGAACCCTGCGTACGCGGTCCAAAGTGTCCACTTACGCGGAGTGTCTGCTTACTCAGGGTTGAAATAAGCATATAATAGAGGGATCCGTTCCCAGCAAAAGTGTCTGCTAACGCGGGGTGTCTGCTCACTATGGTTTGTAGTACATTATTTTGATGAATGTTTAGGGGAGAATGTTTGTAGATGTTTCAATGGGAATGTTATAGTAAATGTTTTGGGGGAAATGTTTGTAGTAGATGTTTCAGTGGGTTATGATGCTGAGCCATGCCTCATGGTTCACTAGTCGTGCCAGCGTCTCAATCATCACCGCACCCCCTGGTGGCAAAGCGGCTCTCTCGGTGGGGGCTCATATGATCTATTGTTGTCAGAGACCAGGTTTATTGACCCGTTGACAGGAACTGGGTGCAAACAAATTCACGCCCGGATTGTTGTGTTTACATGACGGGCGATGCGACCCCCTACTCATACCCTGCTCCTTTAACCCCATGCTTATGCGGCCCACTACACCCCCTTAACACCCATTATTCATTCCTCACCTGTGCCTCCCCTACAGTCCTTTAAAACGAGCATTGATTAACTATCTATAGTCCCATTTGGCATTGACAGAAATCCATATGAAAAACATGTAATTCTTCCGCTATATTGAAGAAATGAGGTATCGCCTTGGTTCGTGTCCCTGTGGGTTTCTGCGCATGCATATTGTGATTTAAACCTTCCATGCCAGTTTAGAGAATTTATATCCATGTTCGCACGAAGTATGTGTTTTTTTAAAGATTTTTTATATAATTGCTGATTGACAGAATATATTAATTAGTAGTATGAACATACTGGTTTGTAGAATGAATTTTGCTGTTGACGGAAAACATATGTCAATTATTGAGCACTGAGGCGGTCCGTATAGCAGCTGGTTTCCGCGTGTGGATCGCTCATTTATATATGCGTTGATTGGCAGCAGAAATCGGTGAATGCCCACTACTGTACCATCACCGTATGATCTTTAACTTCTCTGTACACACACCTCATCTGCATCCAGTAATTGAATGAAGCTACTCATCTCCGTCGATCTCACAATAGCTCAAGTGCTAACGGACAATGCGTGTCTGGTTTATCTGACGTTTTACATATATTATTGTAATCAAAAATATCAGGTAATACTGTGCCTATCCATACCATTATTCACTTGGTTTTTCATGTTCTCTCACCACTCAAGGATTGTCCATCCTTTTATCCCTATATCACCTCTTCCATGTCCCTTTATATATATATTAACCCTACATCCCCTCATGTCTGCACTTCGCTATATCTCCACATTAACCGCATCCCGCTCTATGCTCCCTCTTCCCTGTCTTTCTGCGTTGAACCTACTCCTCCCAATGTCTGTTCTTTCCTGTCTTTCTGTGTTAACCCTACCCCCCATGTATTCTCTTTCCTGTATTTTTGTGTAAACCGTACTCCTCCACATGTCTGCTCTTCTACAACTACCCACGTTCTCTCCATTCCAATGTTCTGCTCGTGTTATCCTGCCGTACTCCCCGGCTTGCGCTGGTCCCTTATCGCTGAGGGCCAGACATGGGCGCTACGAGTTTCTTGACGTGTTGTTTCCAAACAAGGCTGGTGTGCAGGGGGTCAACCATGTGACAAACAAGGCGGGTTGTGGGCAGGGTACCGTGCATGGGGAATGAGGTGGAGCATAGTATTGGGCAGGGCACAGCATGGACCATGATATGGTGTGGGTATGTTTAGGGGTGGGATTGTCGTACATATATAAGGTGTGATGGGTTAGGTCATGACTTAGGTATGACTTGGGCGGGAACTGGTACGGGGCAATATGTGGTATACATTAGTTAGGTATCAGATGGGGCATACAATGATATGGTGTACGATACGGTGCAGGACATGTGAGAGAAGCCAAAATAATCATTTTACAAATGGAACCATATACTATGTGGCATAAAGTACTGGATGTTTGAGTCGTGCTGATAGGGCAAGGGTTATACAATAGAGTACTGGACTGGGTAACATTGACTGGTTTTAGATACAAGCGGCCGTATGCTCCGAGGATTTGACGCGCAGCAATACCCGAGCGTATGCGAGGATATTGCGCCGAGGCAACTCCGAAGAGCATACGACCGCTTTTATCCGAAACTAGCCTATTGTATTTATTATCCACCTTTTCCTGACAAGTGGCGTACTGATATTGGTTAAGCTAGGTGCGCGCTAATTTTTCATATGCACTGTTTATTGCGTATGCGCCGGCTTTTGCAACCTGGAGCATACAACATATCTGTATACTCTCGGTGTAGTAGGAGTGAGAAGCTACTATCAGTTCTGATGGTCAGAACTTGTAACAGAATGAAGCTGGGACACGAAAATAAACTTGTGGTCTTGGACGAGGCACAATAAGGAAAAGTCATGATGAAGAATGTTCTATAAAGCAGTAGGCTGTAGCGACCCCTTCCCCTCACTCTCACCGTCACTCTCCCCCGTTACTCTCCTCCCAGTGGAGGTAGTTGACCGGAAACGGCGCGGCGCGCGGCACGCTCCCCCGGGACGCCTGGCGCACTCAGATTGAGCGTCTCCGCCAGGCCCGACCCGACACTCCACCGGAACCTCACGACGATAAACACCGGAAGCGGAAACATCTGGACACGATTTGCCCGCCGTCGATAAGGCACGCCCTCTACCGGCCGCGGCGCACAACTGAGCAGAGACGCGTGTCGGCCATGACAGGGAAATAGGCGGGAATGTTTTCTCTGACGTCCCACGCGTCACTCGTGGCTAAATGTCTGCCCGTGCAGCATATCTAACAAACACAACACGGCAACCTTGTGTTTACTCACAAATGGTTTCTACAGCTTCTTCATAAAACTGGGAGCGGTTTGATTGAAGAATTGACGAATGGGAAAGAAATGTTGATAGATATTTTGTCGTTGATAGATATTTTGTCAATAGCCTGTAACAACTGCTGTACCCTAAATAAAAGTTTAAAATAACGAAAGTTAGGTAGCATAGTGTAATCTCTCCATGAAAATACATGAATTAGCGTACATCTTTGACGATTTAATTAATAAGGACTGTTAACCCTAGGAAAAGTTGACAGGAAATACCAATGACCACTATTTTCTCATTTTTATGGGTTTGGAATTGCTAAGAATTTTGAATTTCAGACTGGAGTAGCTAGTAAGTATGTGGAAGTGGTGGACATCCGATCTGCTGATCTTTATCATTATGATGGTCAAGTGATTAGAGAAAAACCGATTTAATTTCTGTGGTAGAATCCCGTAAATCTCTCACGTGAAGTAGGCTTTCTTGTTGCTATATACCTTTAAATATTATAATCATACTACATTTCTCACACAGATATATCATGTATATTCCAACAGATATATACAAAAAGACGTGAGAGCGATTTCAATCATTCAAGTTAGAGAAACAGCAGTATTTTTTATCAATATTCAGGACTGAGTGGAGAGGGCTCGTCTCGTTTTCGATTGACGTACACAGGCGGCCATTAGAAGATGGCGCCAGTGTGAAGAGGGTATTCCCTAAGCTACACGTCTCCACTTTAGTCTCCCACCTCGATGATGTTCTTGATGATGCACATGACTTTTACTTCCATCAGGTACATCGTTAGTCGGAACAGGTCTTTGACATGGTGGCAAGAGTAGGCCCTGATTAGGCTGGGACTGCCATGCACACATACAACTCCTAAGAGTAGCCGTGTCACCGGTCCACTTAGGACGTATAGGTCATAATACTCAAGAAAAGTCCAGAAACATAAAGCGGGCTAGGGATGGTGCCTAGAGGGGAGGGGGATTCCCTGCCAGACCTATAACAGGCCCCCGGTTATGGCCAACTAAATGGTCACTTGGAGGTGGTGAATTGGCTTACTCTTGTGTGTTCAAATGGCTCCGCCTATACGTGGGTGCCTACTACCCTTACCCTGAGTCCATGTAGGACAAAATGACCACATGGAGCAGTCTGGTAAGCGGTGCTGTACTTCTCAGGACATGGTTGCCCCTCCCTCTCCCAAAGCATTTCAGAATAGCGTGGCCACAAGTCCTAAATATCTCAGCCAACTACTCGACAGGCCGCATGGGATCCCCCTCTCAGATGCCAATGATTTTGTCACTGTTGCCGATATAGTTACAGTTTCATCCCATTGTTGATGTTTTTGATTGTCACGTTGATGAACTTGCAGATGCCAGTGCTCCCCATATGCTTCACCTAGTTCCAAATATTACCAGTAAACCAGCCATGGCAGTGAACCTACGCAACAGTAGTAAAAGCCTCACCCCGCCCCTCACGAATGGGGCTGGCTCGTTCACCTTGCGGAGGCTTTCTCTGCTATACGCGACACAGGCCTCCATAGCTTCATTAATGCACTGGAGGTGCCCTTTTAAAGGCTATTATGACGCAGACATTATCTACTACATTTGAATTTCGCTGGCCGCTGGGGTTCACAGCTGACCCCCTACCCACACTCCGACCAGTAGTAACGGCAAGAACCACTCTTCAGTGACAAATTCTATCCACCATGTCTGTGAATATATCAAGGAGGAGCGAGAAGAAACTGCTTTAGTCAACCTTTCTTCACATCATGGTGCTTGGCCTCCCCGGTTATTATACACCCCAAGCACAGCTCTCAGAAGCACAGAGTGATAATTGGTGGACTCCCCCCATCCCCGGGGAGGATGGTCAACATGTGCCTCTGAGACAACATCCCCTATGCACAAGCTTGTACGCTTTCCACCAACGCAGATCTAGCACATCAGCTACATGACCTTAAGGCTGGTGCCTGGGTCTGGAAGGCTACCCTGGCCTGGCATTCTGTCAATTCAGGGTTGACCCCCATCGCCTTCCTGTCCAGGTGATCTGTGTTGATGGACAGTACTATATTAATGTTTGGGGCCCCCCTCACAGCCTTGGCGTACCAGTCACCAGAGCAGTCGCCCACCCCGTGATTAGCTGTGGGCATCATACCCTCGCTTATATCGACGACTTCCCCAGGGTTGAAGGCTCCCCTTGAGGGGGCTGATCTCCGATTGGTACTTGCACATGGCGAATGTAACCCTCCAACCGGGCACCTCGACTGGCTGGGCATCGATGTCAAGACGATAGGCATAGTCCCCCACATCCCCAAGGACCATGCCTTAGCTGGCGGCCTCTTTATTGCCCTTTGTGTGTCACGAGCGCCGGGATTCATTTCCAGCATACTCTGCCTCCTGTCCCGTGTCTCTTAGGTGGGCACGGCAATGAAACCCCGAACAATAAAGGACGATCTACACCAGCATGGATGGCATCACCAAGGTGGCCTGAGGTCTCAGGATGCTGGCAACGTTGTGGCCTACCACTCAGCCTCACGTCATCTTCACACGGTGAGCCTCCTCCAGAGAGCCATAACGTTTGACACCCTGGCCCCTAGTAGTTCCTACTTGGGCGTCTACACGGATAGCCTGGCCGTGGTGGACGAGGTTGCCACAGGCTGAACCAGAAGCCCACTCCTCGAAGAGGTGGCTAGAAAGGTTCTGCTGGTCGCAACGGTAGGCAACTGTAGACCGAACTTTGCTGATGCGGCCTCGGCAGATGCAGCCCTCAGTCCCAAATGCCACGATGATATGATGATGCACTTGCTGGAGTCAGCTGAGGCGGCCTCGACATGTCGCAACCGCTACTCCTATGACCACTTCTCTGTCACAGCAGCCCTTTCCCTATGATGCCCAACCGGGGCCTATGCCACCCTCTACACCCAGACATCAGTGAACACATTCAAGTCTCTGCCGAGGGTTGCTGACTATCTCTCTGAGACCAGGACATGGATGTGACACCAATTGAGTGACCATGCCCACTTTTATGAAGACGAGGTTAAAGCAGTACAGCTGGAGGCCTGCAGGCTTTCAACTCACGCCCCTCGCTGTTACCTCCAGTCAGCATTCCGCAATGCACATAATTTTGAACTATTTGTCCGAGGTAGGCCCAAGCACCATCACCCTCCAGTCAGCACTTACTCTTGTATGCTTTAACTTCCTTCAGGTGTTGAATGTCCTCTCCCCAGCCATCAGTGCAGATATTGAAGACTTCGCTTCGCATTATCGTCAAGTCCAATAATACTCGTCACAAAACAGCTTCAGACTTCCAGATCAACTGGCCATGTTTACTGGATGCCTGTATTTGACCGGTAGCGCTCTGCATGGCTTACGTCTCCCCACACACCGGCAGCTCCGTCATAGCCAGCATTTCTTCCATCCAACGATCTCCCCCTCGCCTCACGACTATCTTTTTTAGTGATGAACTCTGCGCTCGTGGCCACTGCCTTTACGTTGGCTGAGAGGGTCACACTTCACAGCTCGAGACAGGGAATGGTGCATGGTGCACTCGCAGCGGGGCCTCAGAGTTGGGGGACGCGGGGGGGGGGGGGGGGAGGTAGACACCTTGCAACTTACTCTTCCCGGGAGGAATGCTGCTCCCCTCCGACGTAATTATGTCTTTTCATTTTCGATTGCTACTCTGGATACAAAAATTCTAAGAGAGATTTTTTCTTACATTTGTCCTCTTTGGGTTAATTGCAGATAATTGGGAATTATTAATAGTTACTCTGACACAGTCACCGCCAGGCGGTTTCCAGACTAACTAAACATAGCGGACTGGTGGATCCTACATTGGCTCTCAGAGGATGCTCCAGACACCACTCAGAGAAAATTGAACCCGCCCAACCCACACCAAGTCTACGGCATATTATCATATCTAATTACAACTCTGGATCAGTAAATTTTAATGACATGTGTTTTTTATTCCAATTGTCCTCTTTGTGTTAATTATGAGTAGAAAGCAAGATGGTATGTAAATTAAGGCCCGGCGTCCACCTACTACGATAGAATCGTAGACCTCCCGATATGGCACCGATACAGAATGTCAGAATCGGTGCCATATTGGGAAGATGCAAAATCGTAGACATATGTCTAGACATGCCAATCCACCGCACATTGTATAGGTTTTTTATCGGTGTCTAATCGCAGAAACGTGGTCAACTGCCCCGATATCAGGTAACCTTCCGATGTGATTTTGATTTGTTATGGGGAGGTGCATCGTAGACCTTATCGGAACCATATCGTAGTAGGTGGACGCCGGGCCTTATGGTGTGGAGAGGGAAGTGTGTATGGTCATATGGTATGAAGAATGGAGATGTAATAGTAGGGGGTGTGTTAATGGGGTATGGTGAAGGGGTATGGTAATGGGGTGTAGTAAGGGTGGGTTAAGGTGGTAAGTCAAGGGAGGGGGTTGGGTTGGAGGTATACCAACGAGCATAGGCAAATACACAGAAGGCAATACGCTGGATTAGGGAGGGTAGGACACGGAGTGGGGCGGGGGTTTTAGCTGGAAACATGAGCCAAGCAGTCGCCTGGTATGTAGCGATCCACCAAAGTGACTCTCTGATGTGGGCTATATACTCCCAGAAGTCAGCGCGGCTCTTATCAGCGGGCGCCACCGCTAGACGGCAGCACCTCGTTCATTAACGTCTCGTATGACCAAACGAGACTACGTGCTCGGCCGCTTCCTGTTGCGTCGGCTTCTCATTCCAAGCCCGGCTCTCCGCACGCCAAAACAACAACAAAAATACATCCAGATAAAATAGCAACAAAAATAAACATCACCAGACCATTACAGTCGGCCAACACATCAGGAAGTAAAGTTTGGGAGCTCTTTCAGATCCTGGGACATAGCGAGGGGCGCATATAAATATGCGTATAGAAAAAAGAAGGGGCACTCCGCGAGTGAAATAGAGAAAGACAGATACATACTGAGAGACAGAGAGATGTTGTGTGACGGGGAGGGGGGGGGGGCTTTAAAGAATAGCAAGGCCTTAGTGTAGACAATGTCTGGCTTCAAGAAGTTATAATAATCATTATTCTTTATAATGTTATTCATAATAGTGGGTTGGAAATTTCAGTTTAGTGGATTGTTGACGTTTACGGTGTTTGCTTGATGAGTCTTTATGCCATAGCAAAGGCAAGGAACATGTCACTGCCAGATCGAATCTATGGGATGGGGATGACACAATGGAACGGCTAAGATGATAGATTGTTTGATTGATATATAGATCTGAACTCCTCTATGTAAGATGTAGGACCTCGATGTGGGTTATTTTCTTCGCGCTCTCATCATGCACGTTACAGTGTGTGTGTGCCTCAGCCGAGAACACAGATGTCCGGGAAAATTAAGCTTTCCCAGAGACAGAGGCCACATGAGGGCGCTGCGAGTGTTTGCGCTGTTCCCAGCGGGTCTCACACAGTATTCATTCTATTTACCGTGACCACAAAACGCTGATGCTGTTCGGGCCAAGTCACAGGCCGGGCCATCCGCCCGTCCTTTCTATGCGTCGTTAATATGCTGCCTATATATCGGAAGGGAAGAGGTGGAGGCGGAAAGGTACCGGTGGCCAGTGTTGCGTGAGTTGTGTGTAAATTGCATGGTTTATTCTAGTGTCTGCATGAGCTGATGTTGTCAACACTAGAAGCCTCTACGGTTTGCCCCTCGCTTTGTACATATATGTAGACGCATATATATAGGAGGATTCTCTATACACTGACTGCCGCGGCCAATTCTAGCTAGACTAGACACTTTGAACTACAGTACTTGCAGTTTCCGCTGATAGGAGTTTAATTTCCGACTACTGCTTAAGGCATATGCCCACCATCATGATTAGAATCCCCAGACAAATCCATGAAAGAATTATGGAGATTGGAAGGATCTATGGAATCTATGGAAATTCCCACAAACAAGAAGGATCGGGGTGTACTGGCCTAAACTGGGCCCGTATTGGGCTTACCACAGAGTTGGACAAATGAAGTAGAAGCCTCTACTATGACGCTCAAGGCACCTCAGTGCAGACCCCATCCTCCAACGTCACCATATAATGCAAACCCCACCACAATTGCTGTTTCGAGAATTCTAATAAGCGTTGTTTGGAAGGTGCATTTTGAAGTATTAAGGGGCGAGAAAAAACCCATTTATATCATATTTAAATCATACCCACGTTAGTTGACTGCCCTTTAAAGCTTTGAAACGAAATCCCCCGAATGTTTATTTCACTCCATGAATCGGACCACCCAACACCACGAAACACATCGCTGAGCGGGTTTTACTGGGTCTCTGATGCTGCACGCATTCACAGACACAGTAATAAACAATCGTACGGCACACTGTGCTGCGCCCGGATGTCCTTGTTCCGCCTTTACATTACAGATAGACTCAACGATGTAAAAGCCAAGCTATATCACAGCGTATTTAACAAAGAACATCATGTCCCGCCACACCTTTAATTCCCAGTCAGGGGTAGAGTCGGCAAGCGGATTACCAGCTGGCTGTATGTGGATTTGACAGTCAGGTACATTACTGCCTAAAGGCGGGGGGGTAGGGATAAGAGGTAAGGGGTGATTACGGAGTGGGGTTGTCTGCCCGGGAAGCAGCCCCCACACTTTCTGTCTACATAGCCGTAATTAAAGATAGCTACACGAAAAATGGAGTATAGTGCTGTGTGCAGGCGAGGTGCGCAGGGAATATGAAACTGTAATGCCATAACTGTCACTTACACGACGGATCTATGGCCAGCGTGAAGAAACAACCGGTAGTTATATCTCACAGCGTCTTCCATTTTGCCCTTCACTCTCTCCATTAGTTCCAGCCGCCCTTCCTTCTCGCTTCGTGAGGTCATTAGATTGCTTTCTGTCGCTTTTATTAGGTATGTATCATTTCTGGGCTTCGTGGCTGTCTCCTATATGATTTACATATTTTTGGCCCCCTTCTCCTCTTTTTATTTGAGAAGTATCAATTTCATTGTGTTAATTATAGGTCTTCCATATTAATAATACAATAAGTATGCATGTTAGATTAGTACAGACGTAGGTATAATCATAGATTTCTTTCATTCTTTTCCTGTGTTCCTTTTTGTATTTCTTATATTCACTTTAACTTTTTAGATGCTATTCCATAAGGCATTCCCTCTGTCATTTCTACTTAATTGTGCGAACCAGTCAACCTTCATTATATTCTGATTCCCCTCATTCTTGAACTTGCTCCTTTACCCTGCGCCATTTCCCTGCCCTCCTTTCTGCCTCTCTCCTTGCCGCACACGCTCCCTCACTCCCTGCCTTACTCTTTGTCTCACTCCCTGCCTCGCTCTCTTACACCCTCCTTTACCCCGCCTCACTCCCTGCACCACTACCTGCATCACTCTCATCCGACCTGCCTCAATGTTTGCCTGTTCCTCTCCCACTGAATTTCCTTTAACGCTCTCTTCATCCATGACTGCGACCCTCCTCCTACACCACTCCTTGCCTACCATGGTATACTTCTCTTCCCACTCTTGGCCTCTTCCCAAGCCCCCTTACTATGCCCTTTTTTCGTATTTCCTTCTTTGCACATCCTTCAGACGACATCACCTCTCCACCTCCATCCCCAAAGTGTTGTGTGTGAAGCCACCCCCTACTGCAGCCTTCAGGCCACATCTCCTCTTCACCTCCATCCCCAAAGTATTGTGTGTGTGAAGCCACCCCATGCTGCAGCCTTCAGGCCACATCTCTTATCCACCTCCATCCCCAAAGTATTGTGTGTGAAGCCACCTCCTACTGCAGCCTTCAGGCCACATCTCCTCTCCACCTCCATCCCCAAAGTATTGTGTGTGAAGCCACCCCCTACTGCAGCCTTCAGGCCACATCTCCTCTTCACCTCCATCCCCAAATTATTGTGTGTGTGAAGCCACCCCATGCTGCAGCCTTCAGGCCACATCTCTTATCCACCTCCATCCCCAAAGTATTGTGTGTGAAGCCACCTCCTACTGCAGCCTTCAGGCCACATCTCCTCTCCACCTCCATCCCCAAAGTATTGTGTGTGAAGCCACCCCCTACTGCAGCCTTCAGGCCACATCTCCTCTTCACCTCCATCCCCAAAGTATTGTGTGTGTGAAGCCACCCCATGCTGCAGCCTTCAGGCCACTTCTCTTATCCACCTCCATCCCCAAAGTATTGTGTGTGAAGCCACCTCCTACTGCAGCCTTCAGGCCACATCTCCTCTCCACCTCCATCCCCAAAGTATTGTGTGTGAAGCCACCCCCTACTGCAGCCTTCAGGCCACATCTCCTCTTCACCTCCATCCCCAAAGTTTTGTGTGTGTGAAGCCACCCCCTACTGCAGCCTTCAGGCCACATCTCCTCTCCACCTCCATCCTGAAAGTATTGTGTGTGAAGCTACCCCATGCTGCAGCCTTCAGGCCACATCTCCTCTCCACCTCCATCCTGAAAGTATTGTGTGTGAAGCCACCCCCTACTGCAGCCTTCAGGCCACATCTCCTCTCCACCTCCATCCTGAAAGTATTGTGTGTGAAGCCACCCCATGCTGCAGCCTTCAGACCCCTTCCTCGCACCACCCCTTCTCCCGACATGGCTGTGAGTTGAGGCCACATCATACTGCAGCCTTCAGACCTGATGCTCTGTTATCTACTGCTCTAGCTGAAAACGAGGCTTGATGCAGCGTACCTGACAGGAAACGGAACGCTCCATTACAAGTGAGGGCGCCTGTTGGGTTGCAGCCTTGCCGGCAATCATCAGTTTACACAGGATAATAGTCGGGCTGCTGCGCGGCCCTGAGATCACCTTCCTGTGAAGTCACTATAATGACGGGGGATTTCAGTTATATTTTTTTATTGTGTGCGCTCTGCCGGCAGCGATGCTTGCCTGCCATGTCTATTTTTCTGAACGTATGTCGCCATTCCGCATCGCAATTTGCTGGTGTCCCGAGCAGCTCCGAGCTTTAGATTCTAAATATAGCATCAATGACTTTAAGTGTGATATGTACGATGGTCTACAGTGCCTGGTTTATATATCGAAGACCGGGCGTACTATCCCCGGATAAGAATAATGTCATTTCAGCTTTGATCTGACTGGGTTCTATTAGAATATCCTCATTGTAATCCATACTCAGTCACCCAGTGAGTTCGGTGCCACACAAGACGTGCAGCATCTAACATTACTGTATTATATAGCGCACTGCGTGATTTGGAGTGGCAGGTAGACAGGACGCCAAGCTAAACCATTAGTCATTTGATAGGTTTGATAGGAACATAAACAGTTGATATGACACTCTAACCTCACATGTTCTATCTACAATTTAGTGCTATAGGGTGATCCTTGGTAATTAGACACCGCTATGTGTAGGATGGTAGCTTGATACCATAGTTATCATTCCCTTACCGAAATATACCAGCCTGGTAAAACATTGTTCATGTTAAAAACGGAGTAAAGCAAGTCTCAAGTGGCAGCCTGGCTCAAACCAATTCAGTATGATGTAGCTTAAATATCTTAACAACAATTACATATCTATCAAATGGGATTTCCAGAGCGTATCTTCAAATACAAATTCAGCTTTACAAGTCTTTTGTGCTATTATTTATGACGATGTTGTAAAGTGTATTGGTTGGAGCCGGAAATACAACTTCGGAACCACGCTTTGCCAAAATATTGATCTAGAATCATATGGATGCCCTCGATAGAAAGCAATCCCATTCTTTAGTCTACGTAGCTATTATTGACATGTTATTGGCATGTCTGTTCATATGGAGCAGGAAGAAGGAAACAAATACTCACCTCGGTAAGGAATAGCTGGAATATTGGATTCTAGAATATCTGGGTTAAGTCCTACATGAAACATTATTCATTGACTGAAATTCTACCTAAATCTGGGAACAATGCCTTCCTCTCCTTTTACTCGACGGATTGTTTGATATCGATAGGGATCACCTTTATTTTAGCGTATATATTTGATGATTATTCTGAGACTAATTGGGATTAATGTATCAGGCTTGATATCTTATTCGAGCTCAGTATTTTGCTTTGATAACCACCTCAAGACAGCGCTGATTCATTTTACTTGGCTCACCTTGCCATGTCCCGTCTTCATTATAACAGTATTCCGTTCATTCACATGCTAATGAAGTATTCATGTCAGCATCTACTCCCCATCCATGGTATTAATGATAAGATAAATATATATCTTACATATTACTGGCTACGGCCTGGTTGAGATGGTATTTTTTGTCAATAATGATCCTGATTGTAATTGAAGACCGAGCTTCAATGATCTCAAAAGACGTTGGTATTTAACACAAGTGTTGTAGCCGGTTTGATTGCATTCAAATGTCGATGATGCATCTTGCACAATTAATATGGATGTACAATTATGTGGACTTTTTACTATTTCGTAGCGCATGCTTCCTTTCATTATTGGTTTGTTTAGCGTTTTGTCATCATAACGATCAGATTTTATTCGGGATCGATCTTGTAACGTATCAGTGAGAACAATCCACCGCTAATGTAGACATACATTGTTCTGGTATCACAGCTTTCACAACTGGAATGAAAGACGGACATGATTCAATGTAGTCTATATATATATATATATATATATATATATATATATATATATATATATATATATATATATATATGTATATATATATACATATATATACATATGTATTTATATACTCACTAACCAATCTTATCTACAACTTTGTTGGCATTTCTGTGGTAACACCATTATATTGCGCTGCAATTGGAAAACAATGTTTACCTCCAGTTACATTACCACCTGAAACGCGATGATGTGGATTGTTGTATATTTAAGTATAAGTGAAAGATGATGGAAACCAACTGTTATTCATCAAGTACGTTCTAAATCAGTTTTGAACATTAGTGAATATCCATGAGCGATAAAATATGCATAAATGCCACTGCAGTGTTGATGTTCGTGTGACTAAATATTATCAACTAATTAGTGCTCTGCATGCTACTCTGACGTCATCAGGTGAGTGTCGTTCAAGGGAGCCTTTGTTTATACCACATTAAGGATAATATGTATGTATATGAATATATGGAATCTCGTTCTGCATTTCCTTTATTTTGAACGTGGAATGACACTACCCCGAAAAGGATTGAGACCCGAAGTAAATAACGAGCGTAACGAATGTTATACGTTGTCAATAATAAGATTGCGTCCGCCCGCCCTTAAACCATTGTTTGTTGTATTATTTTTTCACCTTATGGAATAAAACTATACCAGCATTTGAACATAAAACATCAACATTTACACAGAAATTTACACACCAAATCGTAATGTCGTAATTTGCTATTGCCCCGACAACAGTTCACTCACCAAATATATATGTCGTGTGCTATATAGCCTATACAAGGTTATAGGAATCTGTATGGAAAGGTTATTTTCTTTGAATCAATGGGTTCGAGGTCCGCTAACAATGCCCATGGATTCTTCTATTTGAGACACTAAAGGTAGTAGTTTACTGAGATCCCACATGTTGCAGTAGCAATGGGTAATACGGTATGAGAAAACATGAGAAGAAACCTACCTGATATCGATGTAAGGAGTATCAATATTCCCATTGCTATGTGTCGTAGGTAGAGCGTGGCCATGGTGACGTCATCTACATGTAGTCAGATTGGGGTTGGCATAGAAACGGGCGACGTGGCGACGACCCGCGCTCGGGCGTGACGTCACAGGTTCATGCGTTCCCCCGGAGTCAGGGTCCGTTGTGTGAGTGGTGAGGGCGTCGCGAGCTGAGGACACCGGCATAGGTCCCGATCCCGTCAAAGCGCCAGCCATAAGGCCGCCTGACCCGCTCTCAGCATGCCGCGGACGCACAAACTTACCGGGCAGAGGGAGGTGAGGGACGGGCAGCTGACCAGACACGCTTTCTGTAACGTGTCTGTAACTATATGCAGTATTCCACTGATGAGGGAGACACTCTCAAATTGAGAGATCAGAAAGTGAATCATGTATCAAATATCTTGAATCCGCCCTTGCCGACCAGTTGTGGATAAACAGGGACAACACAATACGTCGTATGTATCCAGAAGGGTGGGTGAAGGCGGAGGGGGGAGGGGGCGGGAGTTAGAGGAAAGATTCTGTCGACCACGTCGAATTGACTTTCTCTAAATTTTCTCAGTACATTATTTTTTTTTGTATTTTTCTTTAGAAAGACACAAACAGAAATATTCACCACAATTAACCAACACAAAAGAGGGGTCGGGGCCTGTCGCCTAAAACAACCGCAGCGCTTCCTGTCAGCAGCACGCCGTCATCACGTGGTGTCAATCCCATCAGCCCTGCGCGTCATTCCACGTCGTCTTCCACGACGAGTCATCGAGCACTTCCGGTCGTCGGTGTATCATCGGACACTTCCGGTGGGGTCATTTTGTCCGCGGGGTCGGCGACGCTGTGAGAGCGTGAGCCCGTTCCCACAGCCGTCCTTCGTCACAGGGGCCGCATCCGCTTCCGTTTCCGTTTCCACCACCGGCGACGACGCCGACGACGATGTCGACGTCGCGGTGAGGAGAGCGCGCCTGCGCGATGTGACGTCAGGAGTACTCCGGTGGTGCCACCGTTGGCGGGCAGTTGCGGTACCGGTCACAGCGACGTGCAGGCGATCACTGTGAACTCAACCGGAAGTGGTGTGCCCACACCCATACCGACAACCCCCTCCTTCTATCGTCGTTCTAAACGTTATCTGAGAGTTTCCTTTCCTCTTCCAGACACCCGGAACCGGAACTCCCACGAGATCCGGTTATGGCCGCGTTTTCTATGCAGTCTAGAGCGAACCGGAAGTTCCTGGGGAGGGGACGGGCAATCAGACTTCCGGTCCCGAGTCCGGCGACTGCGACCTAGCAGAGCAACGAACAAGCACTTCAGAGATTATATTTCCATATGTTAATGTGAATATATGTGTGTGAGTGAGAGGGTTTGTCGGAGATAGAGCGTTCTCCATGTACTTCAAAGGTCCAGGAATGAGAAGTCCAGTAAGTGACCAATAGACGCTAACTCAGAGGAACGCCTTCCGGCTGCGTTCCTGCTAAGTGACGTCACTAGGGCGACCTTACTGACAGACCGGTACCGCGTCTACCCCGCTAGGTGGACTTTTCACTCAAACGGGTACCCCATCTATGTCCACCATAGAGTGCAACTATGTATACATTACTCACAACCTGGTACGGCGTCCATTCACGTCAGAAAGGTACCAAGAGGCTAGAGTATCTGTACACCATGTCCGCTCCCTGCGAAGTATGTCACTGACAGGAGTCTCTGCTACCGTGTCTTTCCCAGGAGGTCGCTCGTCGACTTCTCCTGGTGCCTGGAATCTGTAGACTGATCGTCAGGCCCAACCTGCAAGTAAAGAAAACACAGCAATTAGTTGTTGGAGAGACACGCGAAGTCATACCCGATTATCATACAGCTCCGAAAAAAAGTCTCAGATCATTTTCTTTTAGCGCGCCTAATGCAGAAGGAGCGATTTCGAATTGATTCTACATTGTTAAACGTCATATTTGAATCTCATGACAACCCTATCCGAATTGTGTTTGAATCCAGAACTTGGACCGTGCAGCCACTGCCGCCCAGACACCGCGTTAGACCTCACCAAAAGCTACGATTAGAAATCGATCATTGTGTATTGGAAGGTCCCCGAAAATCTTCATCGTAGCCTGCGAATCTATCGTAATGCATCGATACAGCTTTGGTGGGACAAAAATTGTGTCAATGATTACGATTAGTTCACGACTCACTCAGGGTACCAAAGCAGATCGTAGGCTTTTTTTCATAATAAAAGATACTGTAGATCAGAAAATATTGCATGAATATAAATGATTTCTAAGCAATATTTAAAAAAATATATATAATATTTTTTATGGCACTAAAATAATCCATTCTTATCTAGAATTATCGACCATTAGATTTCAAATTTACAGTGACTATTTTTCCATATATGCTGTATCTAATTCCAAAATATTGTAATCTTCCGTCGAGTATTTCACACGTGACAGATATCCTCTTGTCGAATAGGCTCCAGAGTCACACCGCTAGACTACAAAAATCGAAAATATTCGATCATATTGGGAGGCCTGTGATTTGGGTTGTTACAGATATTCTTGACAACCGTGATAACCAGATATATTGCATCTCTACCTGATAAACAGGACTCCGTCGAAAGAAACCTATTGTGAGTAAGTCTTTTAGGCCCGGCGTCCACCTACTACGATAGAATCGTAGACCTCCCGATATGGCACCGATACAAAATGTCAAAATCGGTGCCATATCGGGAAGGTGCAAAATTGTAGACATATGTCTAGACATGCCAATCCACCACGCATTGTATGGGGTTTTTATCGGTTTCTAATAGCAGAAACGGGGTCAACTGCCCCGATATTAGGCAACCTTCCGACGAGATTTTGATTTTTTATCGGGAGGTGCATCGTAGACCATATCGGAGCCATATCGTAGCAGGTGGACGCCGGGCCTTACAACGCTCTCATGCAAGGGAATTTGGTAAACCACCAGTTTTCGTTGCCAGTCTATACATCTATATTGTCCCCCTTTGTGTTTTTTAACACTGACAAACGTTTATTTCTTAGCGTGGTCGATCTCCTAATCCGTTTGGTCAGTCCGCAGATTATTCATTGTCAGCACATATATACTGCAGCTTACGAATTGTTGTATTTCTTACTTCCATTATTTACACATCTAGTAGTTTATTTCCACCTATTGGTCAGAGCTAATTTGGAGTAAACATATGTACAAGTTCTCTAGTTTGACTGAGGGTAGGTGTATAACTGTGAATCATATGATATGAATTTCGTATTCTACGGTGCTGCAGACATCAGTATTTATATTGACCAGATAAGGTTAGTAAACTGAACAGAACGGTTTTTTATGACTGCGCTGTTGAATATGTCCAAACATTAATGCGTCACCCTTCAGTAGGACGCTGTCTTTTGTAAGGGACTGCGTGGTACTATTGATCGTGTGAAAACTCCCTCCCTCCCCTTTACTCAACACAATCCACAAGGTCGACGTGGGGCTGGGGATCGGGGCAGCCAAAAGCTGACAATGTCTGGGAGAATATGTGTGCATATTCAAAAGGACATCAAAGGAAAAACAAAGGTGATGCGATGTTTCCCATGGCTACATCCCTGGAGGATCCAAATGGGCCTTGAACTTGGGCCTTAAAAAGGTGGCGTTGGGTTGGGATGGGATGGGACGGGGAAGGCAGCCCATGGTTTCAGCGTGAAACGTCGGTTTTCCATCACACTAAATGAAATATTTTCACTCTACTAACAAACGTAGTACGATGTGCATAAATCCTGTTTCGCATATATTAGACCAGATTCTGCTGATGCATAGAATATTGGGCACTGTATTTTATAAAAGTTAATATATCCACAATATGCATATATGGTGTAAGGGGAAAGCTCTTTTGGTTCCCAATGTATATGGTTATGGAGAGGTAATCAAAGGGACGACCAGAAATATGTTTAGTAGTATATTTTCAATCAATAATCATAATCGATATGTCTGGAGATATCGAAAATCAAAATATCTCTACGTCAGTGTAAGCCACTGGTCCTAGTCCCGCTCCTCACGGCAACGCTCCGCTCTCTTCAGTAAGACAGACAGCCTTGTAGAAAGACAGACAGGTGGGCAGATAGTTAGTTGGTCAGGGATGCAGATAGGCAAATATAGGAACGTTGATTATACATAAGTACGCGGGCAGTAAAGGTAAGTGATAAGGTCTTGGATGCAGATAGTAGACATGAAAAACAGACAGATCCTTTGATAGATTGGTGGGAACTATCACAATTGGCAGACACGCAAGGAGGCAGCCAGGCAAGTATATGAGTGAGGGTAACGGCCATACAAAGGCACACAGGCACATAATATGCAGGTGGGGTTTGCAGGCTAGTTAAGTGAGGAGTTATTGCAGAGTTCCGAGCGACACCGATGATCAACGAACAAGGAAACGAGTATGAATTGATCGACGTGAACCTAAAACATCAATAGCAACCCCAGCTACATGCTGATAATATCAGGCCCTGTCAGCCTGAGCCCCGGTGTAGAGTGACCCCGAGTCCAACCCCTCCCCAACTACCCTTCTTATAATATGGCAATACTGTCAAACTCAAACCTACATGGGCAACGACAGAGAAGCAGTCTCACCCTACCTCCTGATACGTGTAATACATTGTACAACGTGAAGTACAGACTTTCAGAAATGACCAACTACCTGCTGAACTGCTAACCTCAAAATTGTACCTCCTAAAATACATAATATATGTATAGCACTACATCAAGAAATAATCGACCGTTTCAGCTTGTGGAACCCACATCCAGGATCTAGAGCATGGAGTACCCTATCTGTAGCATACCGACATGGAATCACCAGCAACACTTGTGCAAAGGAAATCCATCCGTAAAAAGAAAATATATTTGGGATGCGGTAATGCAGATGCCGTTACAACATGTATACAGACATTTTGATATGTTCATATAAATATCTTAAGATAACTTGCCGATAGTCTGAACTAATGACATTCTGCTGGCAAGGTCAATGACCTTCACATCATAGTGAATTGTTCTTCATTCAACGGGTCGTGGTCGATCCTGTTACAGATATCTAAGGAATTCTGATCTATCTGGTCAATGTTATTTAACAGTAAAATTCCCATGGAGTCTGGTCATACATTTAAAAATGTTCATACAGTTCAAAAGGTTGCTATTGAATCCATGTTTGAAAGTTTCATATGAGATATCAGTTACCTATGTGATATTAAAATAAGACCAATTGCATATACTTAGAATACCAGCGTCGAATTACATCGTCCGGCTACCAAATCATAGCTGAGACCGAACTACATACCTAATTAACTGTTTACAGGACTTAGTATCGTACACCATCCATATAAGAGGAAAGGTTAGCAAATAGACTTTCCACTCAAGATGTTTGCAGAACAAACTTGCTTCCGGATTTCGCTATTGGATCGTGTTTTGATCTCAGAATGCTTAAACATTCCCGACCACTTAACAAACACAGGTTAAGTCACCTGCAAAATAATCAGATGATACTGTCAGATTGAGATATCGAATGTTAATCGCTGCCGGCTTAGATTAGTGAAAATGAGCATTGTTATTCAAGGTATTCTGTCCACAATTCTAATAATGGCCAGATTTAATTATTAGAAAACAGTGGAAATAATCTTTCCAACAAATTACACAGGTTTGATATTACTTATCTGTGTAAGGGTTGATACAGGTATTGCTTGGTAATGATATCCTACGTGACTAAAACGAAAATTAGCAAAACAAATTACTGAACAGAAATGAATCATCAGATCCAATTATGTCAGTAAAATTGGCAATGAAGTGAAACATCCATTGCTTCAAATGAAACTTTCGATCAATAGAATATTTAGAGTTATCCAACAAGGAGAAGTAATACATCCAACTCAATTCGAAATAACAGAGACTCAGTGTAAGCTTACCCCAAACCAGGATATTTGCCATTGATCTTGTAGACAACTTAACCAGGGTGATATTTTTTAGCAAGGTGCTTAGCAAGGTGATTCGCAATATTATGGCGCAACACCAGAGCTACTCTCATGAACTAAAATCATACATCACCCTCCTGTGTAGAGAATGTAGTTAGAAATCCTACCTTACCGCTGCCTTCATGAGAGAATGATAATACGTGATGAAGGTTTTTTTCCAAAGCGGGCTAAATGAATAGTAACAGCGCATGCGCCAAAGCTTCGTGACACGTGACTCCATCAGCCAATAAAAACGGGGAACGTGTACAACAGGTTGGTTGGTTGATATTGCACCCGGGTGGCAAGCAGTAGACAGGGGGAGGGGAGAGAGAGGGAGGAGAGAGGCGAGACGGGTTCGGCCAAACATAGCCGTCAGATAACGCCAGTCCAGCTGTCAATTTGCTCGCCGACGCCCACCGACCGCCCACCGACCACCCACCGACCACCCGCCGAACCCCCGCTGACGTCTGGGCCTCATGATTCCTGACAGAGGTGACAAAGCTAGAGCCACCGAGGGCACACACCACGCAACAGTATGCCAAGAACAACCCCATACCACGACCACAGCCCGACACACCAGTCATTTTATCGTAGATTACTATTATACTGTGGTCGGGGCAACCTTTCGCGGAATCTACAATAATCAACTAAATTATACAATAATGCTATGCTTTTGTTATGAATTGTATGTTTGTTTCAAAACACCCAGTCTAACAGTTCCAGCTGAATTGAACCATCACCACTGCCGACGCACTAAAGTATAGTAGCCAGTGTATAACCCTACCAACCAATTTCTTTTTCTAATTATATTTATTCCGGAATGGGTCATTTGCTAGTAGATGCCTTCTGCTGCAAATTTCCCATGTTGGGCTGCATTGCTTACTCTAGAGAAAACGTGTTTGGGGTCAGAGCTCGTATCCCATCGAGTTTGAATCGTGTAGTAATTCAGAAGGCGAAGCCACATGAATTATGTAGCGATTCAAACGAAATGTGATCGAACACTGACTTAATGGGCGTTGAATACGAATTTCCAATGTTAGGTCTATGGAGAAAAAAATACCAGAGGTGAGATAAAGGAAAGTACATGTGATCTTCCACACATTTTGTCGAACATAATATCCAAGATAGGTAGGTGGACGTGGATTTTTTTTCTGAACTAAAACGTAGGGGGGAAGCACAGACGCCGAAACCCAGACGCCTTCAGATGAAAACTTGATCAAATAATATCCAAGATAGCGTGTTACATTGGACAGCTATGCTATCAAGGCTGGCATGAGCTGACAAAATGTTCCTGCAACTCTGGCGACATACAGTCCCACAGTATGATGATTGTCGGTCTGGCACGCTCGTTGTATAGATACACACAGGGCAGGTGCCAATATATCTTGCAAGCAGGCTCAGCTCACTCCAACTACACAGTGTTACGTTATTGTTACTAATCATAACCAAGTTGATGATAGTTAAGGCTGGGTATAGCTATCACAAAATGCAACAGAAAAAACGCGACAGGACCAATAGAAATTTATGACACAGAGGACAAACAAAAGAGGACAAACAATTGACATAATTATATTAGGTCAATAGTGCGATAGCAATTCTAGAATGAGTCAATTATCAACCTGCACTATTTCAAAACAAAACTAAAAAGCTCTTGATCCTTGACTAACTGCCGTGGGCAATCATGGATACCAGCTGCCTACCTTGCAATAAAGCGCTTTTTGAAGTTGTCCCTGATTAAACTTGACCGTATGGACACATCGAACATATGGCTGAACCCCGTGATAGAGCAGGGACAATTTATAAACGTCCATATGAGAGCCTTTGTAGTCTAATTTTGATCTTATCAGAGCTTACGGCCACCCATTCTCCTGCATACACTAAGTTATGGTTGTTGGAGGCCCCCCAGTTGGTCATTGCCAGCAGATGCCTTTTGCGCCTTACTTTTCGATTTTCCAGGTTAGCCTTTTCCAAAAGTGCATCTACTTGCACATGATCCCTGCTTTTAAACCAGTGCCTCAGGAAATGATTAAACTATTTTTGCAAATTACTCCGTTGGGTATAGTTCTATTGCAATGCAGAACTTGTTATCTATAATTATTAGGATCATGGATTTGACAATCATCGTGGCTGTATGGATATCATATTTTGTCTTTATTTTCGCGGATTTAGATAAGCTGACAGATCTTGATATAATGTGTCATAGTAGATTTTGAAGATTAGTCTTGAAATACCTAAATAATCCAAGTAAACTAAAAGCTATTAAGCTTGACCTGCCATTATGCACGTGTGTGGGGTGTCTATTGGGTCTCGGGGGACACCATAGTATCTTATATTTCTTTATGTTGATAACGAGTTCGTTTACCTATCCAGCCATATTCAGAACCTCCCGCATTAAATTAGTATTGCTGGGTCATTCGCACAGATGGTCATGACATCCCAAAACAGGTTAGACTTCATGTGTTTTAGTGTCTTGATATTTCTTTTATATACATGATAAATGTATCGGGCCCAGAAATAAGCCTTGAGAGACCCCCTTAGTATTATAATGACAGAATCCGCCTTGTACTTGCGTCGCCTGTCGTCGATTTTGGACATCCGCAATTAAAGTTCTGTTAAGAGGAAGTCATGTTCAATGCAGTCTAAATGTTTTAAAGGACAATGAAAAGGCACAGAGAGTACATCCACGTGTACCTGGCTTTGAAAGGCATTGCAGTAAGACAGAAAATCGCCTTTCCAGTCGACCTTGTAGGTAGGACGTCAAACTGATATTCATTGAATGCCATTTGGGTAAATAATCGAGGCAGTAGCTGTTGTCGAGGTTCATTCTCTATCAATTTGGGCATGGTCTGCAAGTTAGATATGGGACTTAGAATTTTTTTCCAACGAATGTTTGGGATCCAGTGCCTCAAGGCTCACCACCCCCATCAGGGAACAGAGTTGGGCCACTCCAGACATAACGGGAGAATTGAAGTTCTCTTCGCGATCTAAACTTACATTTACACAAGAAAACATTTAAATGGCATAGGTGACTTATAGATGGCATTTCATCTCTTATCCTATTACTGGTATACTCTTTTTTCCGAAGATCTCATGCAGAGAACTGTGTTTTTGTGAAAACGCATCATATTTTACGAGCGGCTCTGGACAAGGCAGGGTCGCCCTCATTTCACCGCGTCACCATTTCACTTTATCGCTGGGACACCCCCCTGGTCGCTGCCTGCTGGTAGTATTCAGAGCAATACTGCCGATGCTAGCTCGCGTGTCATGTGGCCGTTGTTCGGGAAACGGTGGGTCAGTTCGGCCGTCAGAAAAAGGTGCATCGTCAGACAGAAATTCGCTCTAATTCCGGGTCATTTTCCTCTCAGGCACGCTGCTCTGAAACGAGTAGTTAATCTACAGCGAGAGGATCTCGACAACTTAAGGCTGAATTCCGGTCGGAATGAGGGTCACTTCTCCATGAACAGTCCCTGGGGATTAATCATGAATGGGTCCCGCGTAAGTGAACTGCTGTCTATCATGCTCCTCACACCGAATTATCTCTGAAATGTTCGGTTCCATATTGCGCAGCGGAAATCATCTACTGTCTTCCTTTTTATCACCTTGGCAATTGGAACTGGATCATAAATTAGCAATAAGATTTGTCGACCTACCCCCTCCACACACACACACACACACACACACACACACACACACACACACACACACACACACACACACACACACACACACCACTGTTCATAATCTACTAACAACCTCTGTCTGTCTGTCTGTCTGTCTCTCTCTCTTTCTCTCGCTCTCGCTTCTCCTCTCTCTATCATAGTGTCTTCCCTCTCTTTCCTATATTTGTTGCTTTGTAACATTCTGCTATCTGATTATAATTCCCACTCAATTTACAGCGATAGCTAGCATTCTGATTACTGAGGTATAACCTATTGTTATCTGCAGAGACTGTTTTGCCAATGTCTACTGGAGTCTATATAAGGGCGGCTGGTGCTTGACGCATTAATCGGTGCCAGACGGATGGTGCCTTAAAGTATCAATTCACCAATACTTATGAAATCGTTTTTAACAAGGAATCAATTGATCGATAGACCTGATATCCTTTACCCAATCCTTACGAACGATTTATGTGCTGCATTTTGTGGACGGCGACCTCAACTAACATGTATTGACAGCAAGACGAGCACCAAATTAAAAGAAAATGTGACGTGATTTGTATTGCGATGGCGATCTTCTCGCATTTTCTTTTTCAATAATTGCATTGTTTATATCTAAATGCATAGTGTGTGTAAAAATGGTATCATAATGTTGAGTATAACACGAATTATGAACTTAAATTCTAAAATGTCAAATGATGACAATTGGCATTATTCGCCACGGCTGGAAATGCCATATTACATCATTAGTAAGGAAAGGGTTAAGGAATGTACTTATGACGTCAAATTGGAGATTTTCAGACTAAAATGATAATGATAGTACCTAAGGACGACGTATCAGGTGATAACCACGGGCACGACCACCAGCCATTAACCTGGCAGCTTTGCAACAGGCACTCGTAATCCAGTACATTAATGGAATATAGCATATCTACAGTGCAGTTCATTTCCTATGCTCTCTGCGAAAGTAATCTTATACAATAAAAGGATTTTGAAAGTACCTCTGAATCTTAGATAAGAGTGCTGCTTCAACTTACGAAATATATGCTCACATTAGAGCCAACTCCTGAGACTACCCCTCTTCTGTTTCCCCACATCACAGCCTATCTGTCACAATATATTTCGGACGTGACCCTTGACGTGAGACGATTAATTTTCGTACAATAATTTGATTTGTGCGGTCCTTTCATCTTCTACATTTCCGCTCGGGTCTAATACCAAGTAAACCCACACACGGTCCCTGTAAATATCCAGATTTGGGTTCAACAAACAAGCATGATTTGGAGGCTTGTTTGGCGTCGGTGGGCAACACTAATCTGCACCCGGTGATTCCTGCCAGTGCCGTAAGGGGCGCGCATATTTGCCCTGAGGTTCATTTATAGGCAGGGGAATACGTGAGGCCTCAGCATTAGCATGCCGACCTAGCAGCTACCCTCCCTCCACCTGCTTCTTCTTGACTACTCTCCGAACACATATACTCTCAAAGCGATGGGTACTGGGTTCTCTGCCACAGCCGACTTTGCATACTCGAGTGTACACCCAAGCACGAATACCACGTGTGGTCAAGGCGACTGTTTAAGTGCATACTGCTTTTAGAAATGCCTTCCGATTGACCTCTCGCTCACTTGTTTGACACTGGCTCTGAGCAGCTCAATCCTTGTACTCTACGGACTAAACTATAGAGATTTGTCTGCATGTACCTATCGAAATTACAACGGACTTTCTAAAGATTATACAGAGAGCAATCGGGAGGTGCTATTTTTTTCAATGCATCAGAACGACACATTCCTTTGGCTATTTCATGCAGAATCGCTCATCGTAAAAAATATTAAATTATCAAGCTGATAAGAGCAGATACACACTTTGACCTTAGCATAATTATCAAACGACATGGCGAAAGGAAAAGCTCCTGCTAAATAAGATATTCCGCTGCTAATAAACCCGCATATCAGTGGAAAAGTCTCAGGAACTCATATTTGTATTGATAAGGTTAAAGGCTATGCTGCCCTCTAGGACTGATACTTTGTGTTTTTATGCGTGTATTTAAGAAACACCCCCTCCCACTCTACATTGTATTCGCTCTATTATACAAACATTGTCTTCAAGCATTCATCATTGTCACTGAGACAATAGCTAAGCCCAGCTGTGGTAATTAATCACTCACAGACCTCCTATTTGCCTTGTCACGCCGCTCTTACGCATCCCACTCTGTCTTAATATCTCCATACTTGCCGATTCCTGATTGGCATATAAATTGAGGCGTGGCTGAACGATAGAAGTCTCATGTAGCAATAGTGATATAGTTTTTGCACACCAGTTATCATTTAGTTATTGCTACCTGCATGGATAAATCACCATATGTTTGTGCTTTCAGGTGTTTTTCGTATGAAACACGACGATCTTTGCGTGTGTGTGTGTGTGTGTGTGTTATGCCGCGATCTGTGATCTATGCCTTCATACTCTGCATACAACGTTATTCAATACGCTATGCCGAATGATGAAGGCATTGCGTAAAAGAAGGGCACGGGACACCGTTGGGAGTAGTAGCATAATCCATCTCAATTCTGTATGACAAGACTCAAGCTCTGGGATATCTGGGAATAAATGTCCCGTGCAATGTCTACAGATGCTCCTTAAGGCTGTAATGATTTTTCTCACGCCGGGAGGTGGCGTGAGTGTGGCGGGCTGGTCTGGGGCTCTGTGCGTGCTTGGAATGCGCCACCTGGGGGCACGGGGAAGTGGAGGAGACAAAATGGCTGCTGGTAAGGTACGGGTTAATGTGACTTAGCTCGGGTAGACTTATACAAGAGCATGAGCAATTAGATACTCAGGTGAATCTTTTAGGTACGGCCGTTTGGTACTTCATCGTCCGTACCCAACTCACTGCATCGCCAAGTACTTATTGTCCAGCTCTGGCCAGGAAGTGCATATCACATATTGTTTTCCAGCCCAAGACATTGACTATCACCCATTCTCCAGCAATGCCAAATGCATTGCATATATCATATGGCCAATGGCATGTATTGAACATCACGCGTTGCCTCTGGCCTGTCAACTGCATTGAATACCATTTATCCATATCAAGAAGTACTACATTACCTGTTGCTCAATGTCAATGCCCTGCATTGCCAATAACTTATAGTCCATGGCCTGAGAAGTACATTGTCTATCATTTCTTTATGGCCATACATACAACATTACCTGTTGCTTATGATCCATGGCCTGCTCATTGTATTGCCTGTTGATCACCAACTAATTCTGCCCAATACATTGCCAATTGCTTATTGCCCATGTTTTGCCACATTACTTATTACTGATGGTTTAAGTCCTACAGAATACATTCTCTATCAGCAATTGTTTATGTCCTACATGTTGTACTCACTGGTCAACCAATCCAGAGGTAGGTCTGAGCTGAACTCACTCTTACCACAACCAACTACGCTACAATAGTTGTCTCTTATTTGTAATGAACATTCTGAGAATAGGTGGCAGTCAGAGGAGTATGGTGCACATGTTCACCCCTATCGATCTAAGAGGCAGCGGGTGCCATTATAGGGGTATGGTGACTATACACGTTTTTATTGGGACAGAAGATAGTAGGTGGCGGTACCAAGGGGAGTCACAGGGGCATACACAACTGCATTGAGTCAGAACGCAGTGGGTGGATATCAAAGGGTATGGTGACAATGCACACTCGCATTGACCCAGAAGGTAATAGGCGGCCATCATAGGTGTATAGTGATCATGCACACTTGTATTGAGGCAATAGAAAGTGGTTGACCATCATAGGGGTATGGTGACCAAGTACACCGGTATTGAGCCAGGAGGCAAGGGTGGAAATCATAGCAAATATGGTGACCTTGCACACTGTATTGAGACAGAATTGTTTTAAGAAGAGTATGCCTGTTCTCATTGAGCGGACGGTGCCTGGCAGAATCTGGTGGGTGGCGGTCTCCAGAGCGTTTGCGGACAGCAAGCCGAAGGGTTATTGCCCTATGTTTCAGGATATACAAGGTGACAGCTTGGCGCCTGCAGTGACCGTGGACCCGTGGACAGCGCCTTATTGCGGGGAGGGTGCCAGGAGGGGGTTTATGGGGTGAGTCAGGGGCCAAGAGGAGATGTCGCTTGGAGGGGTGGCGGACCAACGACGATGTTTGATGGCTGAGCCTGGTGAGCCTCAGTAAGATGAGGGAGCAGGGCGGGAGACCAGGAGAACGCAAGTAAACAACTCTACGTCCTGTATTGTGAATAGACAAATGCGCTTATTTGTAGAGTAAACCGTCTTCACCTTGATTGACATTTGACCTGTGTCAGCATAGATGAATTAAGGTATTGCTCTATTGTTCTTTGCCTTTGATCCTTTCTGTTGTAAATTTATAATAATTTATTGTTTATGATAAACTTCTCTCCTTTAAGCAGATTTTACAAATAGGATACTATATCAAATAAGGTCAATTAGCTTATGACATAGAAATAAAGCGCGGGAGTTTGAAAGAAGGAAATGATGAAAAAGGTTTTGATCCGTTCTCCCCTGCTTGAAAACATGTATTTGGGTCAGTACAACTCTTCGTTGTAATGAAATCCTTTCTTTTATTTAGATGTTTTTCTTCGTAGGTAACCCTAGCTCTAGGAGAATCTTCTTGTATGATTGATCCTGGTCTAACTAGTGATATTAGACTTACGCCTGGCATCCATCTGATACGATAGGAGTTCAAAACCTCTTGAAGCACTACAATGTATAGTGTACAAAAATCATAGAAATCGGGAATCCTTTATTTTTCACAAACGTCTAGATAACGAACATTGGCATGCAGTATTCATGGCACTATGGATCTTAGCGTCATTAATAAAATTGCTTCCATTTGCCTATTTGATTTAACTGGTTTGATTGAATTCAATACCTTTTGGAGTTTCACACAATTATTTGCGCTAGAGTGTAGTTCACTACATTGTTTAGCTAAAACACCAAGGTATTTGATAGATAATACCATGTAAATCAGGAAGGAGCACATGCCAAACTCCACGCTATTAAGGATTTATAAAGAGAACTCATGAAAAATTAAAAAAAGATTACTCATGGCGTCACTAGACTGCTTAGCTAGGTCACCATTCTTGGCTTCGCTAGATTGTTTGACTACACCAGCATTCTTGTCTTCACTAGATCGTTTAGCTACAACAGCATTCTTCGCTAGATTGTTTAGTTATATACCACAGTTGTAGGTTTCATTAGCTACGAGAGCACTCATGGTTTCACTAGAATATCTGGCGTCACTATTATGTATGGCTGTATTGGTGTATTATAGCTCAAGCATTATTAATGTTTAGAATCGGCCGGCTGATCTACAGAGAGAAGAGGGACAGCAAACTGGAAAGCCATGTGTATAAGGTGAATGGAGGGATGTGGCATCAGGGAGAGGGACTTAGCCTGAGGCAGATTACACCTTTGAAAAAGAAAACTGAAGAACATGAAACCATAAAGAATGAAATGGAAGATAAATCTGTTTAGTTTAAAGTAATCTAAAGGTAATCTAAGGAATAGGATAAATACGTTGAGGTAACGGAATTATAAGGAATAGAGCGGAGGTAGAACGAGAATTATAAAGTAATGGGAGAAGAGATTGAATGTGAAAAATAAAGTGAAAATAGGAGGAAGGTGGAAGATTCAACAAGCTCACAAATAGTAGGGACCTGGATCTGAGAAAAGGCAATAGAATAGAGAAAGGGTGTATGTGTTGCAGGGAATAAGAAAGTGGGATGAAGGTGAACCTGGAGACACACCAAGCAAGTAACGCAGCGATTTCTGGAATCGCCGACACAGAATGACTTGTATGTGAAGCCGGAGACACACCAAGCGAGAAAGACAGCGATTTCCGGAATCGCCAACACAAAATGGTGTATATTTGAGCTATTATTTCATATTTCATCTGATGATTGCCTCCAAGATGCTAAATTATGAGCAGCAGATAATCCTATAATATAATATCTCACATATATACCATTTTATGTTGGCGATTGCAGAGATCGCCGCCTTGAGTCGCTTGGTGTGTCTCCGGTGTGAGCTTTTGTTTCATATTTCACCTGATTATTGCTTCACAGAAGCTAAATAATTGGTGCCAGATATTACTATGAAACAATATCGCATATACACGCAAATTAACGTTGGCGATTCTGGAGATCACTGCCGTTACTCGCTTGGTGTGTCTCCGGCATGAAGGTCAAGTGAAGGAGGGTTGAAGAGGAGTGTACTAGACGAAAAGAGGGCCCCCAGAGGAGTAGTGAAAGCTGCATGTGTCTTATTGAGGCAGTTCTCATCAAGACTAGGACACTGGAGACTGGTACATCGTCTTATCCTTGTTGCGGGCCTGGTACTCTATGCGGATCGACCTGTCAGTAGAAGAACCCCCTCCCTCTCTGCTTCCCCCTGCTGCCATCCCCTACCCATACCCTCTCACAATGGATAGGGGAGATATGGAGGCCGTGTCCAGTGTCAAGGAGGCAGCAGGCGGCGAAATGAAAAATCACCACCACCAACAACTAAAAATCACCCAAAGATGAATACAATAAAAAAACAGATTACACAGACATAAAGCAATATCAACACATAGATAAAAACTGATGAAACAAATAACATGGCAAAATAAAAGGGGCGGAGCGACCGGAGGACGGAAGTTAGTCCAGAAAAGAAAGCGTTTCAGTGTTTAATCAAGAATACATGAGGACAAGGCTATGCTTTTGTCCGTCAGAGGGCGCCACAACAACAAAGCAAAGCCAATAAAATATAAAACAATCTGGCAACCTCTCCCTGCCTACAGTACCCGCTATCAGACAGCTCCAAGTACGGCTTATCCACCTCCGTGCCTCCAGTCAGCTCCAGTTAAGATCTAACACCCAGCCTACTATACCCACTGTCAGTCAGCTACGGGTAAGGTCTAGATAATAGTTAATTACCCGAGGTACTTACCTAGTAGTGAAGGGGAATTGATGTTCCTACGAGCCTAGGACACTATACTGGTGCCCTAGGATAACAAGGCATTCTAGGGCGACAGAAAATAGTTCCGTAGTGAGAAGGAACCCCCTCCCTGCCCACTGTACCCACTGTCAGTAAGCTACCGGTAAGGTCTAGATAACCCCCTCCCTGCCCACTATACCCACTGTCAGTCAGCTACCGGTAAGGTCTAGATAACCCCCTCCCTGCCCACTGCACCCACTGTCAGTTAGATCCAGGTACGGTCTTTTCGCCTCCTCACCTACTACATCCACTGTCAGTGAGTTCCAGTTAAGGTCTAACCCCCTCTCCACTTACTGTGGCCCCTGTCAGTCAGCCGACTTTACCAACTCACTGCCTATTGTACCAAATGGTAGGCAGCTCGTGGTGGGGTCTAACGCCCCATCCATACTGCAGTCACTGTCAGCTCCAGGTAGGGTCTAACTACCACGCACACGTCTGTATAGACGAGGCCCTTTTCGGAGACTTCGGGATACCTGACAATACCACCATAATTAAAGTCGGTTTGGTATGTCCGAGTTGGCGTCTAGACCGCATCCCATTAGCCTGTCATTATATTAGTATATCATGTGCATTTATCTTACCTTACGTTTTGATATTGATAGATGATGCGTGAGATGAAGTAAGTACATCCATGCCGTAATACGGTTTATACAGTATACATAATATGGAGTAGTACATTTAATTAATCGCGTGATGAATAAAACTACACCATTAATAACAGCGTTTCTCTACAAACCAAGGTCAATATTATATTATGAGGCCATGCAAATGACAAAAGTTAGTGAATTCTATATATTAATGTGTAGCAGTTAACGGTAAGGTTTTAGTGTACAGCCGTGTTGCACTGTTCTGATTTATGTTTATTCTACATTCATATCGAATGGTGACTCCATATACATTCGTTAACTGTTATGATATAAGTATTTCGTATGCCTTCATGTTAATCATCTTTTGCAAAGATAATGGGAAACTTAGACTTTCTTAAGTGAATGAATGTTCCGGTTTAATACAGGAACCTGGCGCTATAACGCCCTCTACTTCCCGGTGCCGCCGACCCTGCTCTCCTCGGCCTGCATCTCGCCTGCCTCGGCCCGAACCCGGACGGGTTACCGCTCAAGAATAAGGGAGGGGCCGGGCCCCGGGGCTGGATAGATCCAGGGGGACAGACCCCATCCCACCCCGCTCCCGTAATCATACCTTCTCGTGTATTCTCCACCTTGTCTATGCAGCCATCCAGGGGCGGGGGAGGGGGACCCATGAAGGGAGGGTAGTATGAGGGTTTATAGGTTATACTCGTATTACATAGACAATAATCGATGGTTTTGTGGACAGGCGGCTGTAAACCATGAGAGGTTGACGCGTAGTAATACACGAACGTCAACCGCGTCATCATTTATTATCCATATTATCGAATAAATTAAACCCAATAATTGCCATATGAACGGGTATAACAATAGGAACTATTTCTTTGCTCTATAGCAAAAGGGACTATTTTTCCCGTATACCATGGTTTTGAGGCCGTATACCACAGGTTTGAATCCGTATACCACAGTAATGGTATCTGATAGGTTTCATACAATGGGTAGTGGTTTACTGAGTCCCCATACATTTTCAATGGGGGCTTTGTATTTGATGGATAGTAACGCCATAGACATAGTGTCAAATTCTGAAAGTTTGCGGTATTCTGGTATGAGGATATTAAAAGACATTAAATGTATCATACATCAAAATAAGACTGTCCATAGCGAGCAAATCGTTGCAAATCTGTAGATCTATACAGCAGAACGACCGAATCCACGAGACAGAGCCCAGCAATGTAGAACTCTATGATATTGATGATTATTAATTTAATAAAATGAACAGATGGAGTATATAGCTTATACCTTTTAATCTCATCTACCGTCCTCTGCACTACATACTGTTCAAACCTACCTTTAGCTAGCCACCACTGCCATAGGCTACACATCTCAGGGTGGTCCTTGATAACCAGCTTGCTGCACTGAGGTACTCCTCCACCATCAACACCAACATAAACCACAGCTGACGAGCTCCGACCCGGGAGGCGTGGGCGGCCGAGATCAGCTCATAATTACTCCACTGTCCGCGCTCATACAGGTGTGTGAAAGGTGCGGGCGGCACCCTTCCGCTTCCGCCGACGAGAGTCAGCCGCGTGTCACGTGCGCGGGCGCCGACGGACAGCCACTTCCGGTTTTACTTCGTCGCATGCATCATAGCGAAGTTGAAAACTCTTACACGGGTGCGGGAGGGGTAGATTTCTCATAAAAAAAGATTGGGGAATGTAATGTGTTCTTATATCAGGACTTGCCCCTGTCGGCCGTTGAAATGGGGATGTCCCCGGCGCGGGGGTCGGGGGTCGGGGTGAATAGCCGCGTGGGCGTGTAGTGGGCGTGTATTGGGCGGAGTTTGGGTGGGGAATGGGCGGCGTGCTGGCACGACTGGGCACGTGTTTAGGCGGCCTTACACCGCCCCGCCCCCCGACAACAATGAATCCACAACCACGGTCTCCCTGGTCCGTCCGGTCCGTCCGTGCCGGCCTCCCGCCTGTTCGAGCAACTCCTCCTGTGTCAGCGTCCCCTGGCGTCCTCCAGCGTCACTGGGACCTGGCGTTTCCCGTTGCCACGTGCGTCCTCAGGCAGGAACCAGCGTAGCGCTGACTCACCGTCCGGTTATGATCCTGGAGGAGAAGGTGTGGCAGGAGGAGAGGGAGGAGGCCGGCGGGCCCGCCACGCTCAGGTGTCCCTTGAATGTGTCTACGCCGGGGTTGCTCAAGGCAGGACGCAGCTCATATAGGAGTGGTATATCCCTGCAGGCGGTACTCACTGCTGCGGACGTGCGTCCAGTGGACACGGTCTTCGCTCCGCAGTAGGTCGGCGCTCACTTCCGTGGAGGTCCCGCTCAACGCTCTGCTCCAAGGCGCGCCCGGAGTGTGTGTGGGTCAGTGTGTGCGTGTGTGTTTGTGTGCTAGTACTCACCGCTGCCTCGTCTCAATCCGACGCTTCCTGTACTTATCTCACACCGCATGCGCTGCACGTCTATCTACGTGCGCGTATCGTGCACGTGCTGGTGGTGGTGGTGTCCGCCCTGAACGGCACCACCCTCCCGCGTGCACTGCATTCATTCTCCACGGCGCTCCGGTGGTTCACTGGAGGCAGACCGGAGCCGGGCTGTCGACTCCTGCCGGCTTACGGGCGGCGCACAAGCGGGTGGGCGGGAGGGGGAGCCTACTAGAGGAGTGGGAGGGGAAGCGGGAAGCTGGAGCAGCAGCCGCAGAAAACTGCCGGGCAATCAGGCCTGCCTACTGCCACAGTCTTTCACCACTACAACTGCCTTCCTCCATGGCGGAGGCATCGCTAAGGTAGTCACGGCGCCAAGACTCCGGGTTACGGGTTGGAGGACCCAGGCCAGCAATGTCCCAGCTGGCCTCCCCCGCCTCCCTCCCTCCCCCCAGCTACTAACAGCGCCACCCGACGGACGCCGGCACTACTATCGTCGCGTGGCGATTTGCATTTTTCTCATATCGACCCGTGCCTAATCTCTCTCGATTGTTGAGTGGTAAATACACTGGGCATGTCAAGTGGGGACGTAGTCGGCAAACAGATCGGCCAGAGGGTGTAGGTCTGTCTCTGACATCCACCCGTCACCCCCTCCTCCCCATCCCTATCCCTGCCCCTCCGTGTATACCCACACATACGCCGGCTCTACTGTAGCCCGCCTTGCAAACATACAACCCGACCACGTGCAGCTTCCTCTCCTCTCCCAGGCCTCGTCAAGCCTCCTCCAGCATGTCGCAGTCCTGCCTAGCACCCGCCAGGCCTCTTCTCTCCAGGGTTGTCTAGCTTCCCTACCCAAAGTCCCAGCTAACTCGCCCTACACAGAATACGCTAGCTCTACTCTCCGCCTTGCTTTCCTACTCCAGCATTTCCTAGCCTTCGTGAACCTAGCATCTCCAAGGCTTCATACCCCGGCATCTGCAAGCCTTCATACCCCATAATTTCTAAGCCAGCATCTCAAGGACATCCTACCCCACTGTATCCTGGCCTTCCTACCTCCATCATATCCAGGCCTTGATACCCCGGCATTTCCTAGCCTTCCTACCCGCACAATCTCCCATCCTCCCCACCCCCACCATCCATCCTTCCTACCACACCATTTCCAAGCCTTCCCATTCTACCATCGCCAAGCTTCCCTAACCCACCATCTCCTAGCCTTCGTACCCTCACCTTCTAAACCTCAAACACTGTAGTTATTCTCTCTATACATTCATCATTTGCGATTCACTTAGGACGAACACTGATGGGCATAGCATGATTATCTCCAGGCATCCTATGCCTCCATATCCCTGCACTGGCGTCACTCCCGAGGGTGAGCGTCTGGAGGTAGGAGTGGGATTGTTGCTTAGGCTTGAAAACCCAACGGACAACTAGTTATAGGTTACCTTCAGGGTATCCTTTTACGGTAAATTCAGCAACTACAATTTATTCCTCTACAGATAGACGTTGGTCTTTACTCAGATGTGGGATATGACTGGCCCTGCCTACCTCTTCCCATGGTCGTCTATTATACATAACAAGATGAGGCTTGACGTTTATTTTCAGCATGAGGCCGAGTTCCATGAATATGTCTAACTCATTGAGTCATGGTATGTTGCTCTATATCATGTACCAGGAATGATACCGTAAATTGCTGTCGAAATCATGTCGACCTGAATACCACCGGCAAATTGTATACCTTGGGCCGTTTTCCAGACGACCTCTAATATAGAATGTGTGTCAGTTTCATAATTAGGTAATATGCAGATAATTCTAGCGTATATATACGGTAGCTCCTTTTGCGCCATATTCCCAGCCCTGTCAACGTTTTCATCCAATTTTCCCTCTTATACTTCCCCCATCATCTTTTTTTGTCAAAGTCCGACCTTTTTGAACTGCCCGAGCTATTCAATGTCTGTCTGGCCAAGTCAGTCAGCTATTTCTAGTCTTGCCAGATTCCTAGTTAGATCCCTCGTGACTTTCGTCTGCTTTATTATTCCCCGATATCTCGTTCACACCCTTCACCCTCACAAGCCTACTTCTGCACAAATTCGTCCCACAGGCCCGACCTTACTTGTACAAAAAGATTAACGAAACCCAACAAGCATGCATGCTTTCAGGGGGTATCTTTTCTGGTATAGCTACGAAAAGTGAAAATATGTATAGATAAATATTCTACACCGTTATTCTGAGTATTTCAAGGGCTTTCCTTAGAGTTCTATTCTTTGTACATTATTAGTGAAATACTTTGCTTGTAGAATTAAGCTGAATTATTTCAATCCTTTTTAGTGCTCTGTTATAACGATCAGAATTCAACGTTTTCTGTCTCGTTCTGTCATCATTATCCACTATTATCAATCTAGATTTGTAACTAGTATAAGTGTGGGATAAAACACAGGTTTTTATCTACATATCACCATTGTATTGACATGTATTGTGTATCTGTATCGATTAGCTCATTTATTCGATTGATTCGTAATATATGTCAGACTTTGCATAACATTATTTAGCTTGCTATTATTGTATTATCACCTGATTATCATTTACTATCACGCTGGGTGTCTGATGTGTAACAACAAACTTATAACCATGATATTTGGCTTAACGTATCAATTATTATTGCATTTGAGTATTGAAGGCTGCTACTGTATAGTAGGCGAACTTACCCGATCAAAAAAACTCCAAAGACCTACAAACATTATCGATCCTACATTTTGTTACAACTCCAACCCGACCAAGATATATTTTCTTAACTTCGCAGCATCTAAAGGAAATTAGTCCTGGATTGAACTAAATAGAATGCTTTGTGACTCACTAATCCTGAAGAGGTGATTAGGTAAACACGAATGTGATATTTCATCTCTATCTCTAGCCTAGCTTTACATTCATCTCTAGAAATTGTACCATGATAAGTATAGATGCTAAACCAAAACAACTCTTAGTAGGGTACAATGTAACGGCTTATTTACATTCCAATGCTACTAAAATGAAAATTTGAATAAACGTGTCAGAGTAAGCAATAATTGAAAACAGGGGACAGGCCTACATCATAAAAATGTGAATCTTGTGCTTCAAGCTACAAATGGTATAAAAAGATTGACAGAATTTGAATGATACTGTATTTCTCTGGATGTAGTCCATAAGGCCAAGTTGTGCAACCGGGGTTTTACAAGAAATAATAAAACAAAAGATATAGTCACATTTTCATAGTTGTAATCATTTTTGTTCCGTATAACGTCTGTCAGAATTAACTGGGTCGGACAATAGACATCAAGGCAGGAAACCTAGTTATCAACGCTATCTAGTGAGTGTTGCTTTCTGAACAATGCTTGTAGCATCTCAAACGAACCACTTAGTGACATCTGTTGTGACTGACATCACTGATTTACTCTCCAACCCCCTCCGGCAGCCCCACGCCAATATGCCCTCTCCTACCCCAATCCCTCTTCATACAAAAAGAAACTTAAAAGCCATTGTAGGGTAGCAGAGGGCGGCAGGCGGACGGGCTGAGGAGAGCGGAAGGGGTGTATGTCATAAAGGACTCCCAAGGCATTGAGGACATTTTTCGGTATGGTTATGAGATGAGGAAACCAGAAGAGGGGTGGATTGGGTTGATAGACGGAACGGGCAACATGTGGCTATACCCCTACTCTACTGCCGGCCCTGCGCGGCTTGTTTGCCTTGTATTTCTTTCTGGCGGCAGTGATAAGAAACGTGGCTATCTCTGCTAAGCATTTATAAACAATGCGCATGCGCCGAGCCGCTCCCCTTGCCGGCCTGTTTTTATACTAGCAGCCACAACAAGGAAATCGACTTTAAGGATGTAGCGACAAAACGCAATTACAGCTGAAACATTTAGTCAGACAATGCAGCACTTCCGCCCAAATTCTCCTTTCCTCCAAAAAAGGGGGTTGAAATCCGAATGATGAGTGGCGTTCCCCAAAGGGGGCGCCACTGATTGAGCCTTCAAAAGGAGGCCGGCGGTGGGGCTCAGTTGGCCACCGCGATATTAAGCAGAAACAAAAGGATGCGCTGGACTTAACAAGGGGGACGCGTTGTCACGGTTCCACACAACACAACCCCGCCGCCATACCACTTCCGGTCCCCAACCGGAAGTGCGGGGCTCTGACGACGCAGGCGTGCCTGTCCTTTTATTCCGCCCGGGGAAGGTTCTGCTTATTGGATTAACGGCCAACATTTTCCCTCCTGATAAGAGAGGAAAGAATCCTTCCCAGTGGCTTTAAGTCTTTATGAAGGGCGGGCGGTGACCTACTTTAGAACGAGTTCAGAAAATACCACTGACAGCAACTGATTCCTCTAAAGGTATATAACGAACATTCTATCTAGAGACCAAATCTTCCTAGAAGATCCTTCTGGTTGATTTTGAGGTTTTTTGGCTGAATCAATTTTGGCGACGAATTTGCAGTGACGCAATTGATAAAAATTTCTAATATTGATTTTTTCCCCAGGTATCACCTATAAAAATTACAATGTATTCATTTTGGTTTGATATAACTTCCAGTTAACCAGTATAGGTTCTTTCCAGACTTTCTCAAGGTTCTTTTACACCACCATGGTGGTGATCATATCTATGTGATGGATTTTAGGTAGAAATCCTACTTCACATATTGAAGGTTTTAAAATCGCCACATGCTGGTCGCATGGCCCTGGAAAGGTGTGTGACCGCTAGTTCGCAAGGAATTGGCCTAAGAAATTGGCGCCTTATAGTTAAAAATTAAACTCGGTGTAACCTCACTGTGGGCAACAAATGACAATAACAATACCATTACAAGTCTAGCTGCTTCAAACTTCATGCCGACGTTTCTGTAAATATCAATTCGTCTCGATTATCTGTCATGTTCATATAATAGTATTTCATATGTAGATATTGTGTTTTTTCTGTCATCGCAACACTTTATAATCATGTAAATGTGTACTGTCCGATATTCCAGGAAAATGACCCATTAGAAACATTAACAGTCAACTTATATCAACTTCGCAGCGATATTGAAATTATTGTACGAAGGTGTACATTATCATACTTGTCATACGAAATTATCTTGAGGTCATTTATTTCATGTTTCTCCTGTATTTGTCATCATTTAAAAGTTCCTTTATATACTACTACCCTGCCCTATCTCAAAGGCATTCCATCACCATATACATTGTAATTCAGGGTCTGCGCAGACGATTATTTGGAAACCATACCTTGTTCATAAATGTACTTGAATGAATCCAGCCAGTCTTGTGTTCTTATATGGCAGGACAGAAAACTTGAAATAGATAGATAAAGCTGCGGGCCAATTACAATGTGTAATTAACAATGATAGCCGCCGCCCTTCTGGCTAAGAGGATGACACAAGAAATATCAACATTCACACTATGTTTAGGATAGTTCTTTAACCACGAACCCTTACTTGCTATGCATTCAAAGGCATCATGATTATGAAGATATTATATTCTATGTCAATGGCCTCATTCCTCTGGTCCTATTATCATATGCTTAAACGTTGATGACAACGCTCTATTCTCAGTTATCGGCAAGTAACGTTTTCTAGTGTCTAGACTCTGCCATCCACCTGCTCGAACGCCTTACTGTATGGCGCTTATCTTTTGGACCTGAGCTCTGAATTACGTCGTCAGCTTATAGAAGCCTCATAATCACAGGTATGATGGTGATGGTGTCTCTCAAAAGCGGCCATACTTCATGAGGTTTTATAGAATAAACCAAAGAGAGTGGTTAAGCAAGACTGATATGACATGAGTTTGATAGCATAGTAATTGCATGAATTGAAGCTGAGTGAAATTATGTAGCGAGCAATGGTGTATCCACTGGGATTGCTTTCAAATTTCATCCACCCCAGAATTTTCAATAAGGAACATTATTTAAACATATAACTGGAGAATCATCTATGATAGCCTACTTCAACCGTTCACAACGCCGCTTGGGCACGAAAGAGCCTTGAGTATACCTTTCCGACGCTAAGTCTATGGAGAAAAATAATCCAGTCTTCATATTTAGAGGTGTAATCATTACGAAATGCATTGCATTGTTATATGTCTGTAAGTTGTCCTGAGCATAAACTTGAAGTGACTCCCTAGTGTCCTGCACATATATGCACTGATGCCACACATTTTACAAGTAGGACCATGGTACTCAGCATTTCCTTGGATATTCTAATACCACAGTGAATTAGAAAGAAAATATTGTTTTCTATCAAGAGTTTTTAAAGAGATCATGAAAATAGATAAAATATTTGCACTGATTTCCTATTTGGAATAACGCCTTTTGAAATAAGGCCTTCAGGCACCTGCAAGTCCTGCATGACAATGCCTTCAGGCATTTTCAGGCCTCTGTATCCTTTGCTCATTTTATGGAAAAATATAGAGTGTAAAGTAACTAGGTGTTGTTCATTGAATGTTATATCCGCTGAACCTATATGCTTGTGGCAGGGGGCCCATATATAATATATATATAGATAAACATACTCCATATAATACATGTGTGTCGTGTTCAACATATGACTGGTGCAGTGATCTCAGGCGGGGAAGTTGATGTACTGGTGTGGTTGATGTCAGTGGTCGGAGCAGGGATGTGGGGTAGTCTGATGAAGCCGACCTAATCATGATTTGTTCACCGAGCTGCTCGCACGTCTGATGATCACCTCACATGAAGCCCCTCTCCTTCTCCTCATTATGCATGTCTTACCGAGTTTGCTTTGTTTGCCCATCAGGCAGCGCTCACATATACCTGAGGGCCAATAAGAATTCTTCTTCCTTCTCACACCTTGTCACCGTTTTCTGACATAGTTACATTAAATATAGCTATATCACGTACATCTAATTTGGTTTCAATTCTATATTTATATGTTTTGGTAATATTTTCTGTCATATATCAGCTTCAACGTCGTCAGTTATTGTTTGTACCCTCGGTCAGCAGTTTGACCATACTTCTACATAATAATGAGGTGTATAGCGAATACAATTGTAAGGGGGGGGTTCGGAAATCTTGGGTCCTTACTTTATTGATGGCCTCTAAAGCATAAATCCGGAGAAATCTACAATACGTAGTAAAATCATTCCTCAGTTTCATCTAAATAAATTTCATCTAAACTAATATCCTTTATTCATCTTTCGGATCTCTACCTATTGATCGTGTTCACTTGGAATCACATACTGCTGATAGCAAATATGCTATTGATGTATTACACGAACTAGAAATTTGACAGTCGGTACATAGATATGCAGATCGCCCGCCTCCCCCTTCCCAACAGACCCCATTTCTTATCCAACCGGACTAAGATTTAGACAACTCTGAACTCTTTTGAGATGTTTTTGGACGCCCTGAACCGAACAGCAAAACACGTGACATGCGGCGCGCCCTCTATACGCCTTCCGCCGAGTACCGGCAAGGCATTTCCGGTCCGCCTGCCGACAGCGGCATTTCATTGGTTAAGGAAATAGTTGGGCGTAACGTCGTTAGATGTCGCGGTGGCATACCTAACCCCATCTGGGGGACACAGAAGTGTACTTACCGCCTGATGTGACGCGACCCCGAAATACCCCAGTCAAGGACTGAGTGAACAAGTGTGAGGGCAGTAACCGGTACGTGCGATCGGGTCCACCGAGGAAAGGGACAGAGCATGGAATGAAATGGGCAAAAGGCTGGGGTATCATAGTGTTGAGGCAATATGGATGTGATTTGAGTGAGATATGATGTGATTTAAACTGCTTCATTACAGGTCTGAGGAACGGGAGTTAGGGCAAGAAAGAGTGCAAATGATCGGGTAAATTGTACGATGAGGGCTACACCCAATGGAACTTGGAGTGAGATGAGGAAGAAAATCCAGAGGGCATGATGTGAGCGCGATATGATGCAACGTAAGCATGGCGTGTACACATGTGCTATGGCGGATCATTGTTCCTAAAGCTCATATTCCTATATATACCCATTTCCGAACAATCTATAGTTACATACCGCTGCAAGGGGTACAGTAGTTATGAGTTATGTATCGAGCCTGATGTTTTCGTCCCATGCTGACGTTTCCGTAATCATCGATACGGCTATGACGTCACCGTGACGTTGTCGCATAACAACCGGCATAGCAACCTGCATGGTTGCTAGGAAGCTGGCGGGGAATGGGCGGGACGAAAACATAGCGGTTGCAGTTACTCGACAAAGGTGGGTATTGCTTCTTGGATTATGGCATTTAAAGAAATAACCATTTCTATCGATATTTGAAGGTATATGAATAGGGAAGCCAAGTACCGGTGAAAGAAATTCAAAGTTACTCAGTAGGGCTTGGAAAGAACTTGGGCAGTAATTTTTCCAAGCCTTATCTCGTTATTTTGACTTTCTCTCACCGGAACATAGTTTCCCTCTATTACATTTGTACGTAATTTTGACAAATTTGATCAACTTAATGTCAACAGAAAATACCAATGGAATGTAATTATAATTTACAATAGTGCATTTTATTTATCCACAGTCTTCTCTTTTCTTTTAGGTGGAATATAGTAATATGGTGTTCCATGAGGGCACGGTACAGATGTGATATCAGAATGATATGATATTAGCACAAAGTAACGCGTTAAGTGATATTAGCATGAAGTGACATCAGCATGAAACGCCAAAGTTATGACGTAACGTCAGCGCGACGTGATGTCAGTTTGACGTACAAAAACATGTCTTTAGAGCAATGCGCTAATGTGGCAAGGGAGTGTCTAAATATGACGGGATGTGGCTGGGCGATAAGAGGTGCTTGAGGTGAAGTTGCAAGGTATTATTAGTATCAAGGAGTGCACGAGGCTGTAACTGGGTTAGGACTATTGATGATGAGGGTCTAGTATGGGGCTACAAAGGCTGCTGTAGGGTGGAGATGGGTTAGGGGTTCGACATAGGGGATAATAGAGCGCGTATCCGACAGGGGTTCAGCTGGAGGGCTTATGGTGCTGATCATGATTAGGGGCTGTTGACACACGTGGTCACCGACGTGCACAGTCTTAAGCCCGGGCTGCTACCCTGAGTGTATCGCCCGAGGCTGAACACTTTTATGGGAATGCGATATTCAGAACGATTGCAATACAAAACTGACTGGCGTTCATGATTAACTCGTTCAACTAAAACACCTTATTTAATGAACGTAGAGCTGCTCCCTCAGGGCCAAATCACGTCAGAACGACACTATAAGGTCTATCTTAGTATTTGGGCAATTTGTATGTTGCCATGTAATAAACTAAATCATTGTTATCTGAGATTCATATACCATTACAGAATAGATTTCCCTTATTGAATTAGAAAATTGACTTAGCTTAACGCATTTGAGAATTTCTATTGCTCAATTAAGCATTTTCCCTTGTTTCCATGATATTGTAACTTTTCCATCAATGATGGAAGGGAATAGCTTTATAGGAATTTAAATGAAATATCACTTCATAAAGAATTTAAAAAAAGGCTTTGTATATCCTAAATAATTGTACACCAGAGACAAAAGAAATAAATCAATATCCAAAATGATAGTATCAATTGGTCACAAATGTATTCACAATACAATATCTAAGAAGAAATACTAACTCTGGGCCAAAAAGTGAGACTAGCTTCAGCTGCTACTGGTTAATGACATGACCAGTTAACGAGGGATTGGTTACTTTCGTTTTTAAGGAATAGTTCATAATTGATTTGTAGTGTTCCACCTCTTGCAGAGGCGTGACGGATATATGCACGACGAGGTTCTGTTTTTAGGTAACACTGCATAGTTACCACAAACACAGTAGTCAAGATGAACGATGTATGTTGTTTTACGTTGATACAAGCTTCACAGAGCCTATGACTTCTGCTTGCGGATACGCCAGAGGTGAGACCGGTTTCTCGATGGCTTTCATTCATACTGGAGGCTCATCTGGACTTGAACATTTGTTGTCCAACAATCCGTAATGATACAATTTCGCTGAGTAATTGTAGACCAGTTGAACTATCCGTTTCCCTCGTTTCTAGATCTCCAAAAGCTGAAGAAATTGTTCTCCACATAACATTTACCCATATCTGGCCGTTCTTACATGGACTATTGGTTGAAATGCATGTAAATTCTTCAAGTGATACGAATTTCAAATGTGTATGGCAAGGCAAACACTATAAGACAGCACAGGACTGCAAACAGTTAATAAACTTATTTTAATGGTCAGTCTCACATCATAATTTTCTTGTCTTGGTATGAATTAATGTATATTCTTTCTAGATGCCTGGATTACTTTCATTTTATGTTTGACCCTTTTCATATTATAGTTATCATGGGTGATAATACAGATAACTCATTATACTGGGTATTTGAAGGTCCCTATCGTCTTCAGGAATGCAGTTACTATGATATAAGTCAGGTATCCATTGGCCGAGAAAAACCTCTATTTCTTTCCCTTCCTATAAGAAATCAATTGGTGTTAAGTGTAGAAAATAGGGGATGTAGACTATCGGTGACCCGGTAATTGGTGGTCAGTTTATACACACCAACTTCTTGCTAACCGACCAGATTTCAGAGACATGACCCATTTCTCCGATGACAAAGCCAGCGCAGTTTCTATTAACCTTCCATGGCTACCGACAACGTGTTTGGTGGCAAAGGTGAACCAATGGAAACTTGGATGTAGCAAACTTGCTCTTACTCATTGCGCACTTGTTTTTTATTCAGTTGTATTTAGCTTTCTTGTGCGATTGTAGATTCCGTTCTCGTCAAGTGCGTGCTGGTTTAATGAGGACACTGTATACATGACCGGAGTTTCATAAAAAAAAAAGGCTCTGAACTCTGGAAAGCGTTTTTCCTAATGACATCCTCCCTAGTGTGTGCGTGCTCACCGAGGTAAATATTCCGTCCAGGTTATTACAATATACCCTGTGCCGTAAGAAACTATGATTAATGGAACATATGCCACCGAAAGCCTTTTATCATCTCATCACGAACTGGTGATTTTCTATCCGCACAGGGATTAAATGGAAACAAGAATTAATTATATATCCAACTGGTGAATTACAGCAGACCACAATCCTATATGATAAATCCTGCTGTGATTTATCTTGATAAACCTCACTTCGACCTCCAACCAGCTATACAGCCATGCCCTTACCTAGGTAGCGACAGAATCCAGGCGTAACTATGTAATCAGTAGAGGGTATTAGGGTCATGGGAGCATGGCAGAGCCTCTAGTACTGCGTTAATCCGGGGTTGATAAAAGCCGTGCAGTGAGTTGTACCTGCTGACCTGGTGCACCTCCGTCTGCTACTGAACTGCTCACAAAAAATAGTGTGTTAGGTTGTTGGAAGGAGGGTTCTTCGTCGCCAAGACAGGCGCTGAATGCATAAAACTAGGCTGCCATATCAAATTGGATCGTTGACTCATCATGCTTCCTTATGAAACTAAACCGCAGATACGCTATACCGACTTTCAACACATAACAACCATGGACCAATATTCTTGTAGTTAAGTATATATGTTTTGTATAAAAAAGGCAACGCGTTGGCCATTTGACCAGTTGTATTCGATATGTGATGCCCGGGTTGAAATAGCATTTTGTTTTGCTGCCTTCACTGTGCAATAGGTGGATCAATGTTAAACTCCTCTATGTTGCCTATAATAAGCTCCCCAATCATATTTTCTCCAGGGGTGTCAGCAGACCTAGACATCTATTTACAGTCACTGTGCGGGACAAACTCGAGTATCATGAATATTACATCAGAAACAGAAACCACTGCTATAGCTCCAGGCCCAGGGGGTTAGAATTCATTTGTCCACCTAGAATAATAAGGAAGTAAATGAATATGACAAAGTCAGGAAGAACAAAAGAAATTCAAGATGAATGAGTCGTTCAACGGAAAGTTAATTCATGACAGAAAATTGTTATCAATATCCAATAACACCTCGACCGCCTACACACGAACTACTTGTTCTACACTACAAGGTACTTCAATAACAAAGACAGCAAAAGTTATTTGAATATGCGAATCGGGATTCCAATCGATATATTGAACCGCTAGCAGAATTCCTAAACTCAACAATGCAGCCGTCTCTATGGCACCTTCCTGCTACTCAAGTTACAAACAAGCTTTTTGTCGCTGCACTGGTATGATATATCTACAGTCAGGAGTAGACTTCAGATGGATGTCCAAGTCAATAATAAGAGTCTTAGTGAGTTATCTCTTAATTACTTTACCAGAGTCCAAAGGTCAGCCACAGTCAGGAGCATGCGACATGTATTGCTATGACAACCCAGGCGGCAAGGGAACTGGAGGAGGGGAGGGGGAGGGGGAGGAGGAAGTATAGGGTTACAGGGTGTGGCTTGGGGCCATAAACAGGAGATTCTGTTTATAGTGAACAAGTCTTTGATTCATGGGCCAGTCAGAGAAGGATACATACTTTAATGAACTTTATTCTGATTGTGATTAATCATTTAATGAATGTTCATAATCAAAGACATATATATATATGTTAGAAATTTTAGACAGTCCTCTGAGTCTTAAAGCAGCCTGGCGCAGTCAGTAGTGTACTGGACTTCGGAACACGGAACCCCCATGACCAATCCCGAGTCCAGAAAACATAACACTACCAATATGACATGTTTTATCTTAAGCTCTAAATACAATTAACAAACCCGAGTGAACACAAACAAAATTACATTTTTGTGATCCGTACAAACATTTGAGTCTCAAGCGGCTATAGATCTATTCACAACTTTACATCAAATTCAAAATACAGGTTCAGGGGACCTTCCCTTCATGGTTTCTCAACATGTATTAAGGCAGTAGCGAGGGTAACAGGCGTTTCGCATGACGGAGGACATAAGTGAAGCTCACAACATTTACTCCTCATCGCCACAGACAGGGCCAGCATGTGGGGTCGCTTATATCTGCTTGTAATGTAGAATACTTCCCCACACTTAGCACGTGTCGACACACCACTGTAGTCAAACGACCGGCTCGCGCGTCGCAGTTATGCGTGATTTAGTGTAGTGAGTCCTGCACGCTTGTGTCTGGTTTTGTGTGGTGGGACCTGCACAGTTGGTTATGGTTGTTTTAGTGTAATAACGAACACATATGCTTGTACACAAATAATTTGAATACTATTAATTGTAGTTTCCCGGCATATCCATGCAAATATAGTATGCGTTTTTATTTACATAATATGTTCTTGTTATTAATCTCTCCCATAGGAGCGTACATTACATACTTTATTGAATAATCGGTGCATATAAAATCGATAATTAGCCGTCAAGTGTAAACGCTTTAACTACGATTATTAGTACAATAGCTTATCGGGGAGGACCACCTAACGAACTTTCTGTACCAGATAAAATATTGGTGTGTTTTTAGTCATCTTCGTAAACGCTGCCGTAGGCTGGTTCAGACCTACCGACGGATAATGCACCAATACTATTTTGTGAAAAATTAATTCCTTGGTGGTGCATCTCGATAAAATAATAATATCCCCGATGAAATATCTTTTCTTTTTTTAATTTTCTTTAATAGCAGTGTTTATTAAGGGCCTTAGGTTAACACCGCACTACATCTAATCACATCCTCCTCTACCATGGAGGTTTGAGCTGTAGAATAACTGTTAAACTGATATTGTCTCCATCATTTCAATTATAAACACCCATATGAGGCAATATTGAGTTCATCAGAACTATGATGTTGTGAGTATCATTTACCTAAGATGTATGAAAAATATATCTATCGCACTTTCGCGAATGACTCGAACTATCTGTACAGTCTTGACTTTAGGACATTCCAATAATTACAAGTAATGTAAATGACGGAACCCTCGCAGACATTCCCAAATATTCTCACTTATAAGCGGTTTTCCAATCATCATATATTGAGACTGTGTCACATTTCTCACTAATAAACGAAGTGAAATGTTGATATAGAGTGCATAACAGGGTCTCCTATCTCCTGAGAACATGTCACCTTGCCACCCTTAGTACGAGACTTTCACTGTTAAATCGAAATAACCACGCTAGATCCGAAACATGTATTCAATATTTACCTAGCAGTAGTATGTAACTATGGAATGTTTGGCCATATATATATTTGCTTACTAATATTAACTCGATGGCAATGGTAAACTGTAGCTCAGTTGAAGTTGGTCTTCAGGTTTGGCGTAACTCTAGGCCCAAGAGGCTTATCCTCTCTGGAGCAGCAGACATGCTCACTAGGCAGAGCCAAACAGCTCGCGAGAGTTTATGATGTATGATTCTGCTCGGTATGCAATGCGCAAATTGCATGACAATCATCCTTTATCACAGCAAATGTCATGAATATTTGAATTGTGAAACTACAGTTTGCTTTCCGTCCTTCTTTGAAGCCTTGATGAATATGCTCTCTTTATGAACTTGCGAGTGCCATTCGATGCTGTTATAGCAAATAGATTCATGATATCAGATGAAAGCATCAAAGGTCATTGACTACCTCAAATATTATTGCTTCTCCTTACTCTGTACACGAGGATGAATCATAAAAAGGTCTCACTGAAGCCAGCTGAAATTGCCTACCATTTAGATATCACAATAGATGAAATTATTGTCACCCTTTTTATTCATAAGATATATATATATGTTCAAGGTCAGATATTTTTACGTCATTGTCAACCTCATTCCTACCAGTATAACCCAACCATAATGTGTGTCTAGTCTAGTCATAAAAGTTGCAATACTGCTTCTGAGAATTGGAGAGCATTCATTATACGGTACTTAGTCGCTCATTTGCCGAATTCTGGACGGGTTGATAAATTGCAAAGTGTTGTGACCTCAGAGAGCAGTTATGGCTCAGGGATCAGAAGCAGGCCTGGCTCTGTCGGCTCAGTGAGCTGATCTTGGCTGTTACCGTGTTTACTCTATTAGACTCTCACCACTGTATCACAAGACCTTACCTATCTTACAATTGGAGACAGACGCCGCGGTACTGTGTATGGACAGCCTGGTGATATGATCCAATAGTGTCACATACTTCCATCGTATAATTTGTTAATTGGTCTAGGTGTGTAAGCCTCCATATCGATACACTATTCTACCTAGGGGTTGAGGAAAAAATGCATAAATAATTGCCAGGCTTCTAGAGCCGAATGGAATATTCAAATAGCCACGTCTGAGAGCCTGCGCTTGTCTCCAGTCATTATGAAAAAGTGTAACCCTGGTATGCAGTTGCTACTACTTGGGGCCGGACAAAATTGTGCATCCTCCAATATACCCATATGTGACGGGTCATGGGGATTTTTCTAGGAAAAACAAATTTGATAAAATCCAGAAGGACTGATATGCGTTCGCGACACAACGTTTCACGTGCAAGGAACCCTCTTAAAAGTTACATCTACTGGCTGCTTTTCTGGCGAAATGATCTCAATCTTTTAGCTCTATTCTTTTTTCAGTTGCATTCTGGAAAAATGCAACTGACTTGAAGGACCAACCAGGAAAAACGATGCACCTTACCTATCATTATCATGTGATGGGTGTGGCCATCACGTAATAAACTGCTGCCTGCGTGGGAAGCAGAAAGGGGCATGTGGAAATTGAGCCGTCCATTGAACTCTGATACCACAAACATGACCATAACACTCCAACACAACCAATAAGAAAAACACTATCTAGGCTCGCAAAACCGATAAAAAGAAAGCGGAAAATTTCACGAACCAATAATCTCGTAGTTCGAAATCACCATCACTGCTTCTCTGTTGGAGGGCATTTATGGAAACTAGATCTCAGGTAACACAAGGTGAATCGCTCTGTCTCTCGCACTAAGTATATAAAGGTGAATACTTCATTAACGAAGTGAATACCTCATTAACTCTCGTTGGTTCCAACGAGGCACCTTCTTCCACAGACCTTAGTAAGAATGAGAAAAGCCGACGACTGCCTTAACATGGTAAACTAGCCCGAATGGTTACTGAGGTGCTGTCATGGTAAGTTATTTCCTGTTCCTGACTTTACCTGCTTTATTTCATTGTCTGTGGTCAATTTCATTTGATTTCCTTGTTTCCTCGCCATGATTATATGTGCAAATAGAATACAGATAGCCTCAGGGAACTGCCACTCAACACACACTATCCTTCTGATTTGCACATATTTCTCCTTTCAGGTATTTGATGAAATAGTTAATGTTGATGTCCTCCTACCTCAGAATACGAGCAGAATTAGGTATTAAACCAGGACACCTCTGAGTTGTTCATTATAAATCAGTTATAAAGACAATCTAGAACCATATGGCGAGTAACATGCTTAATTGCATATTTGTGAAATAGTGGATACCTGCTACCATCACTACTACGACCACAAACGTCACCCCTACAACCGCCATCACCATCACTAGCTTGTAGAAGTGACCTCGCAGAATTCTCTGTCGCAGAACCCTTTGACGCAGAACCCTCGCTCCCTTTCCCACTCCAATGCAAATCAAATCGATCGCCTTTCAGTGGGTGGCGGGTGGGTGGCCCTGATGCAGTTATCCTCGTCTATAGCGTTAAACTCCGGTCCCCATGTTGAGGACATGGGAGTGGGATAGTGGTCGGCTAACGGGTAGTGTTTGGCTACTGGGGTCAACCATGTGTATAACTGTACACTCTAATGCAGCTATGAGAACATATATTTAACAACTAGAGATTGTGTCAAAATCACTTTTTTCCACTCATTGCATTTTTTCCACTCATAACCCTCTTCACAGTGTAGCGGGTAAAGCTATGTTTAAATAACGTTCGTTTCAATCGTCGTCTATTCAACATGTTTGTATGTAAGAAATATGACAATATTTCAATATAGGTATAGCTAGAGGTTTTCATTTTGAAAACAGTCTATGAGCTCATCCTCCAATTTACAACAACCCCACCCCTACGATCCAACCCGAGATTGCCTATCCCCCCATTACATCCGATGCGCCTCATCAGCCTCACGATGCCTCATTTCAACCCACTTCTTACCTGCATTATCGCCCGCCTTTTGTTTCACTCGTATTAATTAAAGATTCATCCTTCGTGACATGAATATGAATAATTCCCTTCTGCGGGCGTCTCCGAGTCTTTCATTCCGACTCAGTAATTACTCACAGGGACAACCAGCAGCGTGCAGGCCCTGTTCTCTGCCGCACCCTCGAGCGGGCGGCGAAACTATCAAAATATCACAGAGAAACGCTGACAGCGCGGGAAGTGTTCGCTAATCATTGGGGTCATCTCAGTGAGCAGGACCCTGATCCACAGGCTTGAGAACTTCAGTCTCCGACTGGACTCGCCTCCATAGATACGGACCTTTTCTCGTAGGGATTTCTTATACGGAAGGTTGCTGAATTGCAAAAGATACCAAAATTGGTAAAGTTCAATAGGTACTAATGTTACTTGATGCTTTTCATTGTTGTACTGGTCAACAAAAATGTCAAATATTTTGAATTCTGTAAACATCACTTGGGACTTTAGTACTAGGCTTAGGATGTTTTCTGTCTCAGACTAAGGAAAGTCCAACTACTTTATTTCGAACACTTTGCAATATCATGTCCTTGCAATATTATGTAGATGACAATAACATGTAGCTGCCAGTATCTCTCTGTCAACAGCTAAACTAAATCTTTTTATGAGCAAATTACTGGTACCAATTCATATTAAATATTATTCTGTGAGCAGCTCCTGGGGGGTAGCCCGCAGCCCACCCATATTTCTCAGCCTCTCGCCGGCCTGCCTCCTATGGGCATCCCAACGGAGGTCCATCCTCGCAACCAGTTGCCACGTATTTATGCGTTGTTTATGCAGCTGCCCTCCGACACTCCTCGCAATCCTCATTGTACATTTTCTCCTGATAAATACAAATGACCCAGGTTTTCTCTTTCTCATCTTAGTGTTTTATCTATATTGGAGGCTCTACTAGGGTTCATAACTCTGTTTTCAGTAGGCTCCAGTGGCCAACATGAGTTCCCTTAGTTCCAATTCTCTCGACTGTGAGCTGCTGATCACCCTGTGAACGGCTGACCACACTGTGAGCTACTGCATGCCATGTGAGCTACTGACTGCTGACTGCACTCGGAGCTACTGACTGCCCTCTAAGCTACTGACTGCCCTGTGATTTGCTGCATGTGCTACAAGCTGCTGTATGTTCCACAAGCTGCTGCATACCCTGCGAGCTACAGCCTGCCTTTGAGCTACTTACTGCCCTGTGAGCTACTCACTGCCTAGACTGGCCTCAGTCCCTGTATCCTACCCCTCCACCCCTTCTGAGTGACACAGGGACTAGTCACATCCGTAAACGGCCGCGTAGACTGGCGCGATGTTGTGCCACACTCCCCAAGCAGAGGTCCTGAGCTACTGGTCAGAATATCTGCTGGGAGATTGATACCCCCAGTGTGCTAGATTGATCTGACCCAGATTATAGAGGAAACCTATGAGAGTTTAGGGTCTGAGCTCACTTCCCTGCATGTCTGAGATATCATTTCCCAGAATCAACTTGTCATACTAACATAGAATGTGGCGATGGGGTGTATATATTTTTTTCCATGGACAAAAATGGGTATATCACTAAAAAATTAGCCTGATTGGTAGTGGTGATGGGGGGGAAGTATTTGATATCAAACATTTTGAAGGGCTTCTCACTGAAGATCACAGGGGTGTGGGCGGGTGGCGGCAGGTGGCGGCGGGTGGCGGCGGGTGGCGGCGGGTGGCGGCGGGTGGCGGCGGGAGGCGGGGGGGGGGGGGGCAGAGGGTCAGTGTTGGTACAACCTCTACCAACACCCACGAGTACGGGGTGGGGTGGGTCTGTTTTGGGGTTTTTTTGTATCATGTCTACGCCCGGCGTATACATATCGCACAGAGCATGTTTTATCTTGGATACGCCAGGTGTGAAATACAGCCAAGTCGTGTGCGTATACATAAGGAAACTGTCTCTTAGACGCCTCATACGCAGGTGCAGATTAGAGGTGTATATAAATGAAAACAAGTCTATATTCAGCCAATACGTGCACTTCCGCGGTGGTGCATGTACGAATAAAGTGGTAAGTTTCGTGCAGTGTGTGTAATTATTCAAGAAAAACAAAACATTCCCCACTTGTAGAAAGTATACTTTTTGTAGAACACTGAAATTCCTTCTTGTATAATAGGCACCCTTTGTGATGTTTTCGTAAGTGTCTCAATTTATCAGCATGTTTAAAACTGACTATATACAACTTCAGGTGGATGTCCAAGTCAATAATAAGAGTCCTAGCGAGTTATCTCTTAATTACTTTACAAAGGTCAGCCACAGTCAGAAGCAGGCGACATGTATTGCTATGACAACATAGGCGGACAGGGAACTGGAGGAGGGGTGGGGGAGGGGTAGGACGGGGTGTAGGATTACAGGGAAGTGGCTTGGGGTCATAAACAGGAGATTCTGGTCAGAGTGGACAAGTATTTGATGCATGGGCCAGTCAGAGAAGGACACATACTATAATGAATTTTATTCCGATTTTCTTTAATCATTTAATGAATGTTCATAATCAAAGACTTGAGCAAGTTTACTCACTGCCCTGTGAGGTGCTGCATACCCTGCAAGCGATTGACTGCCCTGTGAGCTACTGACTGTCCTGTGACCTACTGACTGTCCTGTTAACTGCTGACTGTCCTGTGGGCTGCTGGCTGCACAGTGTACTTCTGACTGCCCTTTAAACTGCTCACCCCTTTCTGACTTTTGTCCGGCGTCAGAGCAGATATATCAATAGGTCAATAACCGTGACGACTTCACCTTAGCCTTTATAGTTTCACAACTCCTCTCCATGTGCACGGAATGGAAACACCGAGTTCGCCAAGCCAGTCATGTCTCCTTTGACGAGCATATTAGATGTCATCTCTCAATGATTTCAGGCTCGTCTGTTATATCATACCAGATACCTTCTAATAATCTCTCAATGACTAGTTGCTGCGTTCCTCATTAACTTTAAGCAGGGAGAATATATATATGACACCCGGTGTTTAGATTGCGCAAATAAAGTGGAGTGCCAGAAGGCAATTCGCGTGTTTCTTTGTCACCTGATCTAAGCCGTAGATGAAAAACACACATATCACTGCTAATAGACTAGTGAGGACTAGCTTAGAAAGAAAACAGCTTAGACCCCAAATAGATCGCAGGTGTTAGGATTGCATCACAGCAAGAATAATTGCATCAGAGAGACGGATAGGATTTCATTTTGCCGACGCAAAGCGGGATTGAATCAAAATGGCAATTTGAAAGGCTCACAAAGTGCAAGATACCTCTTGTATATGATCATTATTTAAGCATTTGGTTCCATGGTCCTCACATTGATATCAAACAGTATATCTACCATTCACTCAACGACATTTTGAGTACTCACTCTGATAATCAAAGCAACAAGCTTTTTTCCTCTCAGACATTGTATTTTTGACCGAATGTATGGTAACACAAAAGACATTTATTTACCTTGTGTTTGCAGGGTGAAGACAACCAGCCGCATATATCAAGAGTGAATGACACCTTTTGCCTCTTATTGATGCTTGGAAACGAAATGTACAATGTAGCGATTATCGATGTTCACTTGACAGTGTCAATGAATAAATTTACAAAACAAAAATCTCGAAGGTTATCATTTTCTGCATTTTATAACCAGAAAGACCCTCTTTACATATATCCCCTCAAGACAACACAACTGATTTTCTTGGATATTTCTAGCTTTAGATGAGAGGCCCCCTGTTCGCATGTCTGATATGACACGACCTTCAGTCACTATACAAAACGCCTCTTTTACGAAGAAAGAATATCAGATATCAACTTGACACACCTCGCATCTTTCAACGACCCCATTCCAATCCTGACAGTTGGTAAATCATATTCTCACCCACCGGTCGTTGGTGGTTGCGCCGTCTATAGGCAGATGACAAGACGTGGGGTTGGGGTGGGGACATTGGGATTTGGAGGTCAATATACCGGTCAGTGTCTCAGACTGTGCGCGGAGCGGTAGGGCAGGGGGAGGAGGTGACCTCAATGCTAACCCTCATTTCGACCCCCACAAACAGGCCCTGACACATATCAGTACCACTGCCACCTCAGACCTTAATCAGGCGCGGGAGTAATGGCGCGGAAAGGCGCGTTTATCGATAACACAGTGGGGATCAGGCCAGCTGAAGGCTGTTGGGGGATAATGTGGCTGAGGGAGAATGACTGACATGGAGGTCAGGCGGCAGGGCCTCGGGTGGCTGCCCAGCTTCACCAAGCTTAAATGGAAATTTTCCTACTCGAACTACATACAGCGTAGCACATGAGACTATGATTCCGTTTCAAGCTGAAAAATGATGTTTCGCAGGTAGATATTGCAGATTCGTTGAAAACTTCAAGACCCAGAATCTATGCCCGGTCAATGCCCCGGGTAAGAGAACTGGCGGGTTTGGTGGGGCGGTGTGGTGTGAGGGAGGGCCGGGTCAGTAGTGGACAGAGACAGACAACCCGTAATGAGGTTTCTCCGGATCACCTTCCCGGGAGAGGACGATTCCCGTGTCAGGACTGGCCACTCCTCTGACGTACCCTCAGACGTGCACAGATCCCAGCTCCGATATCAAATGTACTCCACGCAACGCCAAAATGGAGACCACTCCAATGAGAGGATTTTTCGGTTCTCAGATACTGAGAAATACATCAGCAATCTCAAGATCAACATCGTCGGTCAATTGAGGTTTAAAAAATTCAAAATCAAATAATATGTTTTTTTTTCTTTCGTAAATGATTGTTCAAATGTCTTCGAGAGTTTGCCATTATGCGTTTGATCGTCGCAAATAAAAATCTTAACAAATGAGGGGTTGAACGGATGAGTTGCCTGGAACTACTGGCCTGTAATGTAGTGTAGGTATCTATGGATTCTGTATACATACTGAACAAAGAACAAAATGGAAATCTGCATAAATCCGGATGTTAAGCTATTATGTTCGCTGCACATACACAGCAGCGTTCGCGGGTTCCACGCACAAACCTCAGTGGGATTTTGTTCTTTATACGTGACATAATTTTCATAATCGCAGAAGCATATGTAAATAAAAGCAACAGTTACCATATCATATCTGAATATGGAACTCAGCAAGATGATGTATTTCATGGAGAAGAAGCTATACAACACAATTTTAACACTCATGATTGTCTGCTCGGTCACAACAGAAGTATACTTCTGAAGTCTTTCATAGAATATCTCATCATAACTGCAACAATATTGTGGAGAGGGATGAGGAAGTGTGTCTTTGGGACTGAGGCATCTGTAGATATACACTGGTATTACTGTCAGTGCTCCAGATAATCAAACCTTGAAAAAAAAACTAAATTTAAAAGCCCATGGGATAACTGCGAGGGCATTGTCTGCTACCCCCTTTTTGTTCAACCTTGATCTGTTCAGTAAAAAGCGATGATGACAGATTGTAAAGAAAGAGTGTTCTTTAGGAGATCGTTATTAGAAAACTTCTTTTCATCTAATGTTAAATAAGTTTCGGAGACGGAAGGGGCAAACTGTGCATTTAATGCACGTCGTCTTAAAAACATTGTTCGATGTGGAATAAAGTGATTTTATAAGGAAAACAATCCGAGCCTTTTTACTCTTTGTTTCATGGAGAAAAGCCCCTCGAGACTGTAAACAAATGTCCATCTTTTATTTGTCTATAAATAAGAAACGGCTTTTTTTTAAATCATGGTGTTTCCGATTATCCATCTTCTCCCAGTGGGAGGGCTGTTGTTGAATCGCTGCTGGATCATGGAAGCTGTTCCGCGAAGACGAAAAAAGGATAAAAAAAATCGAACCAGGGCGCTGTGCATTTTTGATGGGGTTTAATATTTCAGGCCTCCTTGCTGGTGAGGAGAGTGGGTCATGGAGCCTGTAGCTGTCTCCGGAGGATACTACTAACGTACGCAAGGTGGACAGGTGAGGGGCATCATTTATAAAGCAATCTAATTACCCATGAGAAAATGGCAGTTATCGATGGAAGGTCATGCGATGGGTCATCACAAGTGAGATGCAAAATGCTTATCCAGAACGACCTGGCCATGCTGTAGAAGCTAAAAACGAGATGATAATCTACGGTGAGTGCAGGACGAGGTGTTTACACCAAGTTCCGTGCCAACCATGAATTATCATTGAGTTATGTAGCTCGTACAAGCAAGCTAGGTTGTTCTATACGGAAACTGGCTTACTGTCTTCGTTTGTCAAAAATACGCTGTAAAATTATTGATCAGATACATCCCGATGCCAAAGGCAGAGGGATGTATCTCATTATTGATGTTTCCAAGAATTTTGACGTACTAAGACAGTCAACCCTTTTTCGTATCATTATATACCTAAAAAGGACACAATTCTAGTTAGTCACGTGATGTCACACCGCGTATGTCACAGTATGTCGTACGCAAGATATAAGTCATTGGTAGCATCAGGCAGTATGTGTAGGTCATACGGCCATAGGTATATAATAATATATCTATTGATCATGCCCTCAAAATTAATAGAAATATTTACCTTAATTTGGCCTCACAGCTAATGTTTTAATCGACACATATGGAACAGTGTTCTGAACTATATTTTCCCGTTATATGGCGGTGTGTATTTATAGTTTATGCGTCATGGGTATATGATAAAGGATTGTATTACAACCAGAGTCAATAAAGCCTTTTGTTATCCATCTCCTACAAAGTATCCATAACAAATATATAAGGATTGTGTATTTATATACCCGGAGTAGAGATGCGTTGTATGCTCTGGGTTGCAATAAAAGGCAACATAGTTCTCACTGAAAAATAGTGCATACCTAAATACGAATCCTGCTGAGATTCTGTAATGGAACACAATCTTCTCATCTGAATCGTATGGCTCCATTTCCCTGAGACATTCCCCTGCAATTGTCGGCAACAATTAATCTTAAAGTGGGATTCACACGTACAGAATTTCAAGGGGGAATTTTTGTCTCAATGAGATAGAACCACACAATTCAGACTATGATTGTGTTCCAGTACAGAATCTTAGTAGGATTTGTCTCAGACAAACATCCTGTTCAGGAGGTACATGAATCACATCGTGTGAATCCCACTTAACACAGATGCACCTGTACTACAGTCAAGATAGCATGAAGAGGCATGAAACTTGCAACAATCTATCACGCCTCAGCCTGTCATGCTTTACTCTGTCATGCCTCACCCTGTCATGCATCACCCTGTCATGCATCACCCTGTCATGCATCACCCTGTCATGCCTCACCCTGTCATGCCTCACCCTGTCATGTCACACCATTATGGAATTGTCATGCCTGATCCATTATACCTGACCCGTCATGCCCGTCTAGCCATGCTTGACCCATCATGCCTGAACCCATTTGGCATAACCCCATTATGCCTTTCCTGTCATGCTGGACCCATTAAATGCATTTCCCCATCGTTTAAAGGAGGCTGTCGGACGAGTGACTATAAATTGCTGCTTAGACCTCGTTTTCGGTCTAACACAGATTGCCGTCATAATGACAGAGCGTGTTTGTGGGAGGTGGGGGGGGGGGGGAGTGGATCGGGGTGACGTCCGCCCCCATCCACTCGACGTATGTTTAAAATGCATGGAATATTGACGTATGGGGTGATATATATACAGACATCCTGATTTACCACCCTCGGGCTAGATATTCTACCCATGTCTGATGGCACTATGGGGTGATTGATGTTTTATTCAATTACATTACGGGAAAAACCACGTTTCAACCCGTGTAGACGAGACAGGCGGAAATTAGCTTGACATGAGAACAAGCACCCTGACCAGCACCCCATACCTGTGGGTCCCTATCAGCAAACACGCCCTTCACATTGACTGTATGCTTACATCTGTACACACATATATATCATACAGAAGCAAACCTCCCCTAATGGTCCATTTTGTGACTACATGTATACACCTGTTACTGATATTAAGCCACCGTGTTCATGCATAATTGAATACATTGTTCAGTCATTATATACATTTACTATCATCTTGGTACTATTTTGTTTTTCATTTTTCACCATATAGCAGCGCCTTTAGTGTACACGAAATATAAATTGATTCCTGCGCTCCTAAATGTGTGGTGAGATAACCATTAATGTAGAGGGAGGGTATAAATGTGTGTATGTAACATTGACGAATATTACGCAAGAGACATGAAAATAGCTGAACGTAACGTTTCTGTTAATTTTCCATCCAGTATTTAGGCAAATTGTTCGACGGGATTGCATAATTCTAGAACGTACTGATGTACTGACCAAGACCGGATTGTTATACACCTTTAGAGTTACGACACATCCCAACTCGGATGATTCTGTAGTGATTGATGATTTTATGCACAGGTTGTCAGCATAACACCAACACTCAGTTATGGATAACTCAATTTCCATCTCATGAAGAAAAATAGAGATACCGATTTCACAGAAAATAGACCATGTCTCAATCATTTAGCTCCATAGCCGTCGAAAAGGTTTGTTGACCTAGCGAATACGTTTATTGACACAAGGTTCATATATATCAGAATACATGATTTTAAACCAATGTGTCATATTGATAACTATGATACCCAATCGTTCTAATCAATCCATTATGCTTCATTCAATTCAAGAGGATATATAGAGTTAATATATTTCTTTGTTCTAGAATGAATGAACTAAATTAAAAAAGTTCACAATTTCAACAAAGACACAGTGATATTGAAATATATACGAATAAGTTTAATACTTGGAAGAGTCACACTTAGATCTATCAACATTGTAAATTTGATACTATGCCCTGTTTAGGTAAGAACAGACTCTTGTATGGCTACCCGATGGAAGAACAAAATGGGATCAGCAGACAAGAACTTTGTAGGAATCACACCATGGAATCATATTATCTGTTACAGTCAATTTGGAAAATAGGTGGTTTCTAAAAAGCATCAGAAAGCCAGAGGGTATTGGCTGAAGACCTACACTGCAGTCTTTACTGCAAGTTACTCTGAGTAGAAAATGATTCACTGAAAACGATCATTTTACTGTCATCCCTAAGGCAGTTGCTATGTTATAAAGTTCTATAGAATCCAAGACAAGTAGATATGCAGTGCGTATTGTACCATCATATTTCCTGGGGCATGTGGTACACAATAGGAATTATAGTAAATATAGCCTAGATCATTATTACCTTCACTCCATTTGCAGGTGGCATTGTTAAACATTAAACATTTTGTCCATGGATAACCCCCAATGATATGACAAAATGCTCAACACCTATTATACAATAAATCTATGACAAATCTCCCCATGATTATCTCTTGGCCTAACTTTAATCATACACCGTGTTGAAAATATTCCCTGTCGAAGTTACCACCCATGCAGCTCACATTATTTTCACATTGGATCCTACTCACAGGAACCAGGAAGTGGCTTCTCTGTCTTGCACAGACCCGAGTCTAGCCCCGTCTATCTAGGTCACACGTGGGAAGCCCTGCCGGTGCCGGCTAGTGTACAGAAGTGAGGGTGGGGGTGGGGTGCGTGTTAGCAGGGTCGCCACCACCTGTATACAATGGCTTCTGGTGGCTGCTAATTAGACCCACACACAATAGCCTTATTACAGTCAGATGTGGCCCACCTGGAGGAGCACCGTCAGCGGGCAGGTGGGATGCAGGAGAGGATTGCGGGACGCATGAGGGGTGCAGCCCCAGGCGGCAGACCTGTTCACTCACTCACTTACTCACACACCCTGGTGGTCTGCTGTGGAACTGCTCTGCGGAATGGGTTATATAGCTGCATAATGGCTTCTAGGAACAGGTAAAAAGGCATGCTGAAGATACGGGAAATTGTGTAGGGGACTGGTAACGATATGTTATCTCACCCACATCTGGTCTCTGCTCTCTACTTCGCGGAGTTCAAAAAGTCAGAATTATGGGAGTATTCTTCTGGATATTTGAATATTTCCCTATCATATACCAATTATCCATTGTATTATTCAAATCCATCTGAGGCATCTTAATTTATAAATCTTGCTGTATTTTTCTACTGAACACCTAATAAAAAAAGTGCTATTCAGCATAGCGAAATCCCTCTCTGAATAAGAATAATCTCAAAAATTATTTGTATGTACTTACATTATATTCATGTTAAAACCTTACGTAAACAATTAGATATTCTGTCAATCTGAATTTGCATCCATCTGCAGGAGAGAGAAGAAAGTGCTATCATATACCTGTAGAGGAACTCCGTAGCTGTATACCACTCTTCGATGAGGATGTCGAAAAAATGAGTAGATAATGCCCGGGATCCTAACCTCGTAACTTGTTCACCCGGAACCAGGCTTTCTCTATAGTTTGCACCCTATATTCAATTTTTGCATGTTCCCCTGTGCGGTAGTGAGTTCCTGTTACCACAGATTAAATCATTCCAAGTATGGTCTTAGTTTCAATAAGAAAGTAAGGTAGTGTACGTTAATGAAGCCGCTGAGACGAAAAGGGGAGAACACCCTATTTAATGTGCTACAGCAACCCTCTGTAATATCGTTAGTAAAATATATCACATAGATATAACGTAGAATTCACCGTAAGTTCCAGGTGATGCATAACGACATGGCCGTCGTAAAATATCATGGCTTACTCAGACGACATCGTCTTGGCGTTTCCCTTGCCAGTTACCGTGAGATATCAGGCTGTTATCTGCTGCTGGAGATAAAGGTCGAGCCAGAAAAGGTTTCCTTTCCGACCGACCGGAGCTTGCACTGTTAAGTTATAGTAGGACACTGTACCTCAACGCATCCGCGAAGTAAGGCGACACGGCCGGTAGAGCTGGCTTCAGCGCCCGCCATCTCGGTGACCGTACACCAACTGACTGAGAACGGAGTCTCCTGGTAACCAGCCACTCACGGAAGGAAGGTGAGTGATAATGGGGGAATAGAGATGTATGGTAGATATGAGTAGTATTATGAGAAACAAGAGGATCTGGGGAGGGGGGCATTGGGCGTGGGTAGGAGCAGTGACTTGGTGTGCGCAGGGCATCTGGAGGATGGAAGAATGAGGCAACGATATGAATGGTCGGTCCCTTTACCCCTTGAATAGACAGTTGGAACAATTCAAAGTCTTCACCAAAGGGAATCTAAAACCCTGGAGAAACAACTACAATCGCTTCCCGTTCCATAGAGTAGGCTGGCAACCAACATAAAGACTTGTTTATTATAAACATCATCTTGGTACTTAGGTAGACCGCCTAGCCAGCTATCCCAACAGAAGTATTTGTCGCTGCTACATATTTTCCCCCCCTTTCTACCTGTAAAAGAAGTTGGATATACACTTGTACAACTTGATTAGGTTAATCATATTCTCTGTGGCCATTGGAGCCTACCGTAGATTGGCTCTTGTAACCCTTGTAGTAACTCCAGTGTAAATAAAAACAGTAAAGAAGGGGCCTATTGTTTGAAGTTGTATGTGTAGATATTTTCCTTTACATGGGATTTTTATTCCTTCCCTTCAACCTCAGGTGGTTATTTTTTGGCTGTGAAAAAAAAACTATTTGGAGATTTTGTGTTCAAGCTGTGCAGACTTTTCATGTTTGAAGATGGTGTGGGCGGGGATTTATTGGTGGGAAGATGGAGCAGTGACATGAGCAGTATTCTGTGAAGTGGGAGGGGGGAATCGGGCTAGTGCGGAAAGAAGCGGTAATAAGTGTGCTATTTTGGAGGAAGTGAGGGAAGCATGGAGTAGCGATATGACTGGTGTAGGGTGCAATTGTACGCAGGGGATCTCAGGGCAATGGGATGGAGCAGCGATATGAATGGTATTGTGTGAAGTGGTACATGTGGGGTGTGGAGGCAGGAGGAATGGAGCGGTGATATGAAAAGGGATAGTGCACGGAAGTATACACAACATTAGTATGATTTTGATCTGCATGATCGTATTCTACGCCTAATTAACGCATAAAAACATATATGTATGAGCGAATGATAGGATATCGCGTTGTGGGACCAGATTTGGGATCAGACGAGGTTGTATAAAGAGGGGAAATTGAAGGGTAAGGGCGGCGAGCATAAGGTATGTAGTGCTCCATGTTCCCTGTTATATTACCAGTGAACAGTTACTGATAAAAAGGATACACAGGACGAACTTATGTCGTGTATGATTTCCACATAGATGAGACGCGGCTGACGTAGATAAACCCATCCTATTTGGCGTTACAGATATTGTTACGTCGCCATATATATGTATGGAACAAACGGACATCAGATTCAGATTCCTGAGGTCCTGATATGGTAAGTTTTATCTAGTAGACCTTCGGGGGGGGGGGGCAATCTGACCCATTTTAGGCCCTTCTACAAGTATCAGAATGATATTTCCGTAGTCGCAGCTGCTCAGACAAATGTGGGTGGGAGAAGCCTCCACGTGCCATTATCAGGTGGCATGAAGCTGGGTTAAGGGGTATGGGGTATGCTTCAGGTGGGTGCAAAGAGGTAGGTCTAGGGGTATGCTATAGAGAGATCGAAGTAGAGTGGGTGGGGGCAAGCAGTTGTGTTGGCTGAACCTGAGGCACTCGACCTCCTACCAGACTATAGACATGAGCACCACCAGATGTCGCGCAGGGGCGCTCTGGCCACAACTGGGGAGGTTCTCTCTCTCAACCATCTGTGTATTTGATATATAGACTAAAGTAATATAGCCTAGAGTAAAACGACAATTACTAAACTACGATATGTTATTATCATTATTCTATTGTTCATTCTTCTAATTGTTTTGTTATCAAATATTAACACAGTATCACTAAACTGTGCCCACCAGTAAATTACATCGAGAGATGTGTTGTCATACGAAACTTCAATGGGCGTGTTTTACATCTTTGATGCAGCTCAATTGTACGTATTTCTATTTACCGTATCTGTTTACCTACATTTAATGCTGTTCGTAAATAATCATTCAAAATCACTTGTAGCCTTTGTCTGATAGTACATGCTTATTGATGATACACAAAATCAATGTATTCAAGACGTGGCAGTATCATCTGTTTACATATCGATAATGATGATTCAGTAGTTAATATGTTTCTGAACTTCCACAGTTTAAACATTTTTAATGGAGGGAAAAATTTCTGTCCCAAGCAAATTGTTCCTTTAAGTGGGGTGGCCCCTTTAGCGGGGTGTCCCAGAACCGGGGTTTCACTGTATGTTCAAGTATGTTAAATAGATCATTAATAAAGATGACAAATACTACGGGACCCAAAATAGATCCTTGTGCCACTCCACAGGTCATCTGACTCCGAGTGCTTGTAATATGATTTACTTTGACAGATTGCTTTCTTCCAGTAATATAACTCTTAAATAATTTTACACTGTTACTATTGATTTTTAATTCCTGTAATATTTTAGCAGAATTGCGTGATCTACACAATAAAACCTAGGTTATCTTTTTTCGGTATTCGTGTAATTACTGCTGTTTTCGATATGTCCGGGAAATTCTTTGTTTGTATAATATGTTCAATCATTACAGTAATTATGTTTTTTGTTGTAAAGTAAAATCCTCTTCAACAGATCTATCTTAACATATTCTATACCCATGGTCGCTCAGTAGTAAGCCTTGTTCAGCTAAACACATTTACCCTCCGGTGTATGAACACCAGGATGATCCTCAAGGGAGACTTTCTCAAAAAGGTTGGTCCAAACTTTATGATCAGTATCACCAAGCAAATGTCGGGCCATACATAATGGTAAACAACTATATTATTGAACTTCCTTTCTTACCTTAAGGCCTGGCGTCCACCTACTACGAAATAAATCTAGACTTAAAGATATGGCACCGATACAAAAAGCAAATATCGGAGACATATCAGGAAGGTGCAAAATTGTAGACACATATCTAGACATGCCAATCCATCCCGCATGGTAAGGCCTTTTTTTTCGGTGCCTAATTGCAGAAACATGGTCAACTGCCCCGATTTCAGGTGACCTTCCGACGCGATTTTGATTTGTTATCGGGAGGTGCATCGTAGATCATATCGGAGCCATATCATAGTAGGTGGTATTGGGCCTAAGTCTGCTGTATTTCTAAATCATAGATCCATTAGCCTTCTCATGTAACCATATAAAATAGTGGGTTATATGAGTGAACTGTCTTGCAGACGTACCCATGGTCGCTCAGTAGTAAGCCTTGTTCAGCTAAACACATTTGCCCTCCGGTGTTCCTCGAACACTGACAGCCACCCGTATTGGTTTAAATCTCACTGAGCTGCTAGGGTAATACAAAGCCCTCCATTTGCTCGTTCCGCTCCTTTCTGTTCGGGGGAATATGAACGGTTAAATGGCGTGCATGTTTGTAGTGGGAAGGTCAGTCCACAACCAAGAGTCGTCATTACACCGCTCATGTCGTGTCAACAAAAATAAGCTTACAGTTGTTGAGTGCAGGGTTTATGCAAAAGCCACCCCTCCGTCACACCAACACTCCCCCCTCGTATGCAACCCCAGCCCCGTGACAATACATCTACCTTTCTTTGCAACTCCCAGTACAACCCCTTATAACCCCCATCCCACGCCCTCAGAATGTCCTTTTTTGTGTGCAACCCACACACCCTTATAACCTCCTGATGTTATGAGCAACTCATACCCTTCTGGATACCATTCTCTTGTGTGCAGGTGTCTTGCATGATCCCTTGACTTCTGAAAGTTCCCCTCCTTTGTGTACAGCCCCGATATATCGAACAACCTGAAAATGGACAGTTTAAGTAAGCGAGAAAATTACACCACGATCCCATCCCCACATAACCCACAACCTCCTACAGCGCCTATCCCTCGCATATAGCCTTCACCCTGCACCTAGGGCCTCCATCCCCTAGAGCCTCCAGCCGATGCGTAAATTGATCAAGTACGTCTAGTAAATGCTGATAGGAGAGCAGGGAACATGATGGGTATCCCTGCCCCACCCCCTCCCGCCCATTTCTCCCATAAAAGAGACTAAGAGTTCGCTGGTTCATAAATGAGTATGCATGCATGCCGAACACAGTGAATACTCATACCGTGTCTCTCAATCAGCCCAGAGAGTGAACTCTGGATAAAAGGTTTTTTTCTGTCTCCCCTTCAGGTGAGTCAGGATGACGACAATGATTCATGCGATGCTCATATGAAAGCGAGGTCAGCGGATTATACTGAGTATCTTATAGTGGACTCTCTTAGTAAACATTCATTGCGAGCTGTCATAGTGAACTATCATTGTGAACTCTCACATTGAACTTTCTTATGAACTCTCATAATGAATACTTGTAATGAACTCCTATAGTGTACTATAGTGGTGAATGTCCTAGTGAACATTCCTAGTATACCGTAGCATGCACATTCCTTGGTGAAGCCCATGAAGCCTGTTACCATTGACCGATTATTCACCATTGAAATGTGGTCGGGAACCACTGACCGACTATTTGTTTACACCGAAGTAGGATCGGTGAATGGCAACGAGGTAAGATTTGAAATGGTTACTGACCAATGTGGCGAAGGTTACGTAATAAGGCCATCTTGGTCAACGACCGACACAATCAAAATAATTTGTATAGCGTGAAATGTCCTTCAGTATGGACCTGCAGTTAGGAACCACCTATTGATCACCAGGAATGCCGATGCGATATCGGTGAATGAAAACAGTCTGGCATTTGAAATGGTCACAAATAATTATGGCGAAGATTATACAATAGGGCCACCACCGACCGACTTGATCAATATCCGACAACATCAAAACGCGTTGATTTCATCGGTGAGGCTTGGAGTTGAGAATTCCCTTGGTATGGACATTTGAAATCAAGTGTAAAAAAGCATAAGGCTATTTTCCATTGGCTAACTATTTGGCACCCATCTGCAGTCGGCACAACAGATCTATGTTTTTCGTATGACGACATGCACCAGGTCGGTGAATGGAAAGAGCCTGGTGTATGATATAGTTAATAACTATCAAAGATTATGCAAAAGGTCCACCAGCGACCGACATATGCTACATAATTTACACCATCACCCTGACAGTCCTGGCAGTGAATTTTGTGGGTGGCTCTGTCCAATCTGCCATAATCCGCCCTAAGTCATCGGGCTTGCGAAACGTAAGTCAACTTGGCTGTCGGGGAAGTGTCAGGGAAAGTTTAGTTCTGTCGAAATATCCAGCATGACAGTTCCGACGATTCCCGACAACCCCCCATGGCTAATGAGAATTAGGGCTTCTGGATAGCACTAGGCCTATAAGGCTGTAGTCCACCACGATATTCATCCAACTTCCAATAGTCATAGTGAGAGAATACGCTGAATAAGATACATGCAAACCACCGGAGAAGGTAAACAACTGTAAACGGTTGTGAACCTGTATATTTGATGATTGTTTTGTATACTTTTTTATGAACTCTATCCGATTCTGTTTTAGAACAATTAATAATGGGAAGAAATACAAATAAATTCCATATTATATACTTACATATATCTCTCTGTGTAACACTCAAGGACTGCACTTGGACCACATCGGCAAAAGAACCGTAGTTGGTCATAGTTGGCCTTTTTATACTAGGAGCCTACCGGGACTGCAAGTCACCGGGGAAGGCTCTGTAATCTACTGGGATCACAATGTAAGTCACTGCACCCGGGACACCACGAAGAGACCGCAAAGACACCACAAAGACACCACGAAGACACCACTACGACCTGCGGTAACCTTAACTCACCTTGGTGGGCCTTAAGTCATGGGGATATTTGGAGCCCAGCAGAGCAAAGGCCATTAAAATGTCATAAATAGTCCATGTTGACTTTCGGTTTGGGGACAATTCACTGCCGGGACTGTCGGGGTGAGCGTGTAAACGTAGGATAAGTCAGCGACCAACAGAATCAAAACACTTTGATTTCGTCGGTGATCCTCAAAGTTTCAATGTGAAATTTATGTCGGTATGGACATGCATTATACAGTCGAAATAAGGCAGACACTGCACCATCATCGATCTGTTTTACAACGACGCATATTTTGGTGGCCCCACTAACAGACATTAAGGGTAACTCAAAAGATCTGTGCTGTCTTCACCGGTCTCTGGATATATGCTTTTAGCGGACATCACATGGTTAGTATTTTCTCGTCACAACTCTTGGGGAATAATTTTGAGAAACAAGAAACATTGAAAAAGGTCTTGGTGCCTCCACTGCCATTTAAATCACTGCCAATAACTCAGCATCCACATTATCAGGAATACATCCTCATTACTACTATCCCAAGTATTGCCACCACTATCAACATATCACCACCACAACCACAAATACATCACTATAACAAGCATCTCATATACTGCCGCCATCACTACCACCTCCACCATCATACCACCACCACTACCAGCCTGCACCACTACAATCACATCACCATCACAACCACCACACATATGCCACCACCACTACGACGACGACTATGTGCCGGGCCCTGTTGGCGACTGGCGTCCGCACGCGACCGCCACGGCAGGACCGGACAACTTACTGATCAGCATTTTGATTGGCGGAGCAGCTCGTGGCGACATCTGAGCAATTTTCCGAGCAGACGGAGCATGAAACGCGCATCGACACGTCATGAATACCGTCTTAAAGCGGCGGCCGCCGGACGTGGGACGCGGGGCCGGGTGGGACGGCGGGCGGGTTTTAATCCGGCCCGGTCGTCGCGGTCCCCGCCCGTATTGACATCTCCATCACAGAGTAAAGCAGTCATCGACTCGCTCCTATTAGGAAGTGTATCAGGCCGAGGATCCCGCGACCCCCGTGAGCTGCTCTCCACCGGGAGACGACACTCTCAGCTGGCAGAGCTGCTCGACAGGACTCTGGGGTCATCTAGGGATGGTGAAGGGGGTAGGGGTGTGATGCTTCATTATAGTGAGGTGTGTGTACTCACGCCTATGTTGTTGTGGTAATATTAGTACATCTGTAGCATATATATATATATATATATATATATATATATATATATATATATATATATATATATACATATATATATATATATACATATATATATATATATATATATATATATATATATATATATATATATATATATATATCCATAGGACAGTTGGTGCACCTATAAGCAATACCTATATATGTGTGATCCACTCTGGTTGTAGGAATAGCATTGAAGTGCGCATCCGTATCGTATAACTTGTTTATAGAAAATAAGTTTTAAGTTTCAGGGATAAGTTCTATTTTCTAGACTCTAGACTTTCTATGTATAGAAATTAATTGTGCTTGACGTCCCTCACTACGACTAATGATACCCAGCTAAATCCAGGTAGTCGGTGCAACCGCTTGGAAAATGATATATCGTCAGTAGTTATGCCGACGGTCGGGAAGAACCGTTTCACCTAATATGAAGAAATATCACATCAACCACATTTTCCTCTTCGTTATCTGAGTCAATATCTTCAGTGGTAACTGTTTATCATGATACATAGATGTATCATGTGTACCATGTATCCATCTATAGTTCAGGTAAGAACTAATAGAACTGCCGAAAATAGGCTAATCTCGATGGAATGTTTGATCTGAAATGTAGTTGCTTTCATCTGCAATGAAAAGAATAAGAAATTGCTACCCGACTATTAAAATCTAAGAAAGAATGCTGCGCAAGCTCACTGAACGTGTTCAGCGTCTGTTCGAGTTAGTTCAAGATGTCTGTATTAGTTCAGAGGACTTCAAATCCTCAGGGGTATAACAATTTTAAACTGTCCTAAGGCTTTGGAGGAGGCTACTAGAAAATGTCCCTCAGATGGCATCAATTCTCCAGCCAGCTCATTAATCCCTGGTAATCCTCGGCACATTGCTGGCTGTAGGGATCCGCCGTGTTTAGAGGGAATTGGAATGAAGGAGGTGGGGAGTCTGTGCTGAGCTAGCTGTCCTTAATTGATAGATTACCCTAGCCACAAAGCCATGGTGCTAATTGGGGGCTTGCCTCAGTGGGAGTGGAAATGAACAGAAGATAAGAAGGAATAAGAACAGGTGGAATGTTATCCGCGAATTCCAGTCAAATCGGGTAAAAATAGAATGAAGAATTGATGAAGCTCCTTACACATTTTTAACATAATGCGTTATACTTAACCCTTTCAGAGCAACTTATCATGACGTGAGGCGTTCAATACTACTTGTTCATTCCACCAATACCAATTTCGGTAATACAATTGTTACGTTGGCATCCAGGAAATAGGACAGATGTACATCAGGTAGTTCATGACGGTTACGGGTTATATGCCCATATCCATTGGCCAACGAAAACTTTGAAGATTTTATTAGTTCTCCTAAAAGCCCGTTTTCATATAGCGTCAGCAGTGCTAAGGCCGGGCATCCATTGAGCTCCAGATGCACTCCGATATGCCCTACGATGCACCTCACGATAAAAAATCTAAATCGCGTCGGAAGGTCGACTATAATTGTGGCAGTTGATCACCTCTCTGTGATTAGGCACCGATGCCCATGAAAAGCCCATATCGTCGGGTGTCTACGACATTTCAACATGTTGAAATGCCGGTTGATAATCGGGAGCATCGCAGGGTATTTAGCCGGGAAAGTCGTTCTCACTTGTGGAATAATGAAAATCACAAAATTTTGGAATTGAATAAAGGATACATATGTACACGTACATCGTAAACTTGGTGATTTTCTATAAGGTGTCTCAAAGAAATACTTTATTAGTCTGACTTTAAAACGAACTTTTAGTGTTTTAAAAAACATCCAACACCCTACCATAATTACCGAATTTTAGTGCATTATATGATAAAAAGACATGCATTAATGTATAAATTATATCGTGGGGCATATCGGGACCGTGGTCACCTTTTATATACGGTAGAACTAATTACGGTGCGTGGTGAAATGGCATGTCTAGACATTTGTCTACCATTGGGACCCTCCCGATAAGTCTCCGATTTCTGCTTTTTGTGTCGGAGCCATATCGGTAGATCTAGATTTCTATCGTAGTAGGTGGACGCCAGGCCTTAAGGTCCGTCAGTAGTACCTGACTGTAGATCGGTGACGGCCAATGGAAAAAGGCTATAGGTCCGTTTCCATTGTCCGACGAAAACAGTGTAGATAATTATGAATCCACCTAAAAGCCCATTTCCATCGTCAGTCAACGGACACGGGCTTTACAGGAAAACTCTAAAACATCGATCACATGTGAAATCTAGACACAAACTCAACTTCCGCCCGTCCGCAATAATCTGGACGGTGTTCAGACTCCGCGAGTAGCCATTAGGGTTACCTTCTTCATTCCCTACGTCTTATATTGTTCATTCAGGAATTTAAATCTAATACAGTAAAACCATACGTAAGGGTGCGTGGGTGACCCCAGACGGGGGTAGCCCCACACACGGGCAAATATTCTACAAGAGGGGGTGGGTGGATAATTTCGCTCCGAGCAAAAGTGTCCCCTTGAGCGGGATTGTCCCTTTCCTGAGGTGTCCCTCCGGGGGGGGGGGCGGGGGTTACTGTGTATGGAGAATAATTATATGCAATGATATCATCATCATTCTTTTCATCTTTCAGCTATTAACCCGAACACTCTACTATTCATACAAAGATGATTTTCAGGGAATAAAAGTGACTATCATGGGAAAATGCAATATCACCAGACAGCTTCACGTGAAAGAAGTCAAACTCAGATCTCGAATGTCACCCAGCAATCAGTAACAAAGTGGGTTGCCATTTGGAAGCAGCTGATATGCGCCCGTTAGCACGGGTGATGCCTTTTAAACCGACAATCGTTTAAGACGTGGAAATGGAAATGCGTCTACAGAATGAGCGGATAGGGTGACTCGACTTAATTCTACTGGATCATGTGATATGCGTATCATGATCAACAAATCGGCCAGAGACACGCGAGGCACTCAGTCAGTTAATCCGTGGAGAAGGACTGTACAGATTATTTTCTAAAGCCCTAATTGTTCACCACATTCGATATTGTGATTTTGTGAATGTTGCTACAAATGGAAGGAACTTAGCAAGGGATACAAACGGTAAAGATACAAAGGAGGGAGTAAACGAGAAATTGGAGAGTTCCTCATCAGTTATCTCATATCCAATGTAGTCAGAGAGTTATGGTTAGGTTTTAAAGTGATTATAACATTGTTTCAACAGCGAATATCACTGAATACGAAATTCAACAAAGATTAATCTCATTAATGATGTATCGAATACATAATGTATCTGTGTATCTTGTAGTAAATTTTCGTGACTTTTTTACAAAGACGAAGACATGAAGGACTCAAACTACAAATCATGTCAGTTGCATGTGCGCACACTACCCGCAAAGCCATGCTGCTGGTTTTTTTTTGTATAAAAAGATCAATTAAATCAGATATCCCAGTCACGTTTGATGTTTTCATTTTTCAGGACAGATAACATTAACGTTCTTATGATTGTCTCATGTGAATATCGTTGTATCGGGAGGGAAATATATGTTATGTGGATGGCTCATTTCATACATGATATTTCAATTTATACATATTGCTAAAATATTGTGTATACAATTACACGACAGTAGACACCTGACTTGTCGCTTCTGACCGGAGGATCCTTGCCTCACATGTAAAGGTCCTGTATTATCGCTCACAAATGCGCCACACGGCTGAAACGCAAATCCGCCCAGATTTATTCCTCCCAGTGGTCACCCTACAAAAACCATGGCGTTTAAAGTTTCAATTCCTCTTTCGCAACGGTAATAGATCATCCTTATTTGTGGCCCGGTGTTATTTATAGTGAGGCTTTCAGGGCGCTAAGAAAGCCGCATTGGTTTAAAGTCACACGCATCATTAGGGATTATCTTAATATTATTAGGAAACTGCTGCTTTGTTGGTGCAATTTCTTTACACAAAGTCAGGGTGAGGTTTTTCCTCGTCTAGGTAGATCTGAGGTAACCCTAGGAATAACAAGTATTCACAGAGTCAGGGATAAGCATAAACAAACGCCCTTTATGAATCACACGAGGGGGAGATAATGCAGCACCTATGTTAGCTTTACCATGTTGAAAAAGTAGAGCAAACCTTTGAACGAATATAGTGTATAAATGGACAAATATTTCGTGGACAATTTATCATATGATGAAACCGTGTTCAAACTCGTCAAAACCAATGTGGCAACGCCTCCCTATTTGCAGACAGAGAAATTTATCATAGCGTCCGTCGTCAGGTGAACAGGAGGACAGTTTACTATTGGCCAACTGCTGGTAATGGACGGGCAGTTAGTATGAATAAAAACCGCAAAGATTAGCTTAAGGCCCGGCGTCCACTTACTACGATATGGCACCGATATGGTCTACGATGCACCTCCCGATAAAAAATCAAAATCGCGTCGGAAGGTTACCTGATATCGGGGCAGTTGACCACGTTTCTGCGATTAGACACCGATAAAAACCCCATACAACGCATGGTGGATTGGCTTGTCTAGACATATGTCTACGATTTTGCACCTTCCCGATATGGCACCGATTTTGACATTTTGTATCGGTGCCATATCGGGAGGTCTACGATTCTATCGTAGTAGGTGGACGTCGGGCCTTAAGCAATGAATCTGTCTGCAAACACCTACCAAAACATATGCTTCGCGATAATGTGAATATCGCGGAACTTATCATTCATTCTGTGTAAATGGGTGTTCGAGTTCTATTTACTTTGTCCATTTTTATCCTTCCTGCAAGATATTTCCTGCACATATTTTCAGACGGTTGTATTGAAGATCGCCGCGAGGTGAATACTCTCTGTAACTAAATAATTTTTGGACTTCTCACTATAGGTGAGAAGTCCACATGTGACAATGTAAGCATAGGGCAGCCATCTGAAGATCAACATAACGATACAGCGGACTTAACAGAAGTATAGAGATTATGGAGTAAGCGGAGATTTCGGCGATCTGTTGAATACACCGAGTTAAAGGTAAGTGGCCGGGACTCCACATAGAAATGACCCACTGCTAAAAGACCATTCAGCATGGCGTCCAGGGGCGTGCCAAGAATTACCGCGACAAGGGACAAGTTAGCTTTTAGATGCCAGCTTCGAGAGGCGGTGTTTATGTTGGAATCAAACATGAACACTTCTTAAGACATCTCAAAGTGCGGTTAGAAGTCGGCAAATATCGTCCCTTTTTTCATTCTGAATGATCTAAGATGTAGACGACGTCCCTGACGCCCAATATCAATATTGAATGGGACTCCGTTGAAACCTTCGTGTTAGTATTCACCAACGAACTATACAAGTCAGAGTTGGGGGGGGGGGGGATTTACGTGTTCCATTATGGGTTAATACTCAAATTTGGCAGTAATGGTCGCAAGTATGAGTTCATATTCCAGATGTTCACAGGTTCATGCTATTGACCGGAATTCCTACTAACTTACGGATAAACAGGTGTCATGGTTATATGGATTAACCTTGCAGGTATGGAAAACCTTTTAAGACTTTTCACGAACGAAGGAAACCTGAATTACTAAAAGCTGCATAGAGCTACCTTGCAATTGCAAAATGAACCTAATTGAATGATTCCTATCGATGGCCTCTCACACTACCGGTTGTGTATGCGTGCACTTTTTTCTTCTTGGGTACTTCTGCCTTTGTTGCCCCTAAAAGGACCGTTGTGTTCCATGCCAAAACAGAAATAATTCAAGACTATTAACTGGTTGTATTAAGTGATGTTATTGAATCACGAATTTGTTATTAAGTCTTTGCCTGAATTGATTTATCTGTCAAACCTTTATACCAATACAACCGATGTAGATATAAATATACTTTATTGATATTGTAAAAATAATTGATAGACAATGGAAACCTCACAGCTCAGTTGCTATTAAAAAAAACCTCACCGCTCAGATGCGAGAGGCATTTTACATTTCAAGAAGCAGCATCAATCCTTTAAACAGCCAATGACAGACTACCAAATCCCAACAGACTTGTCAAACCAAGTGCAACCCGTCTTTTTTCCTACAAATTTGATCAATGAACGATAACCAAAAGATGCGGGGAAGAACATTCATCGTAAAGGAAACCCTGCGCTTACCGGAAGCTGCTGCTGGTACTCTCGTTCTTCTCATTACTCCACAGTCACTGGTTGCTCATCGCTCGGCCGTGGCCGCGGCGGGTTTTTTTCTGACGGCGATTGTAATTTCTGAGTCGTCTCCTCTGACAATGTCTTGAGCTGTTCCATTACTCCAGCGGGTCCTCGGAGATCCATTCACACCCGTCAGGCCTGCTGTAACTCACATCTGTCAGCGGGCCATCAGCGCGGGGCCCGGCGGACGGCCTGCCGGGACGAGGATGGACTACAGGGGGTTCGCTAGCAGGACGGGGTGGGGGTTCAGAGCGAGCACTCTTCCACATTGACAGAAATCTATATTTGGCCACGCGGAAATCAGATCAGCGAATGTCTCCGCGGAAGCGACGGGACGGGTAGGTTTGGAGGTAATCCGCGATGGTTGTGTTTGCAATGCGATTTACACCGGTTCCTCTCCACCACCACAACGCGGGCTTTCACATTGTTTACATAATCCGGGTCCTTGAAGGAGACGCTGGCATAGCTGGTTCTCGGCGTTTGTAACGTGTGGGCGGCTTTGAAGTGTGGATAAACAGGTTTCTAGTCCGAGTTTCACTTTTCTTGTATTCTATTTTGCTGAAAGAGGTATGCGAGTCATCACGTAACTATGTCCTCCAGGAGACACAGCTGAGCGGAGGGGCGGGGTACCTGGAGGAGGCATAGATCCTGCGGAGGTCGTCCTATATGTCCAGGAACCTCCGAGCTGCGAGACCCACCCTACACTTACACCGCTACTGGCCACCTCCGACTTGCTCTCTCAAACCTGACACCTCCGCTCCTCAGCCGATCTGCGGCTTTTAACAGAGGTGAGCAGAGGGCAACGGGGCAAGAGTGAAATAGACAGAAAGAGAGGGAGAGAGAGGGAGAGCAGTAGGCATGAAGGAGCGACTGTTGGGCAGAGAGAGACACAGAGAGAGAGAGAGCAAAAGATATAAGGCAGTGACTGGTCAACAGTAGATAAAAGGCATTGGTGATGTGTATGGCTGGCAGAGCAATAGACAGCAACTGGTGGGTAGGACAGTGAGGATTAGGAGGCATTTACATGGAAAATGCAAAGGGTGTTTTCTAAATCATAAATCATTGATTGTCCTGCTGTAAACTGTAATGTTCGTTTCAAAATATGAAATATAGTGGACAATGTGACCGGGTGTCTTTGGCAGTGTAATATTTCAACAATATTGGTCAGCCAATATGGGTTTAGAGACCCAGACACTGAGTTGTTGATTAAGATGTTGCCTTAAACCTCCTGACATATGCGACTTGTCTCTCTTAATATCACATGGTTACGAATGTATTATGCTTGAATAGAGTTTTTTTGTTAAATGAGGAGGATATCAGCTGCAGGCAGCGTGTTGTCCTGTACCAACCTGTTGAACCACACTTAACTCCTATGTATGACGCGTAAATCCGCCACCCCCTTAGCCACCTCCCAGCCTACTGAATTCTTGTTCCCGTCAGATATACACTCAGCTTGCCAACAGGCCGTCTACAAGTGTCCTCCTGTCGGTATAATACGGCGTAAAGCTGGACGGATTATCTCCAACACTAAATCCCCCACGCGAATCTACCTCCCCAAACTCTCAGCAAAACATAAACTGATTCCAGTTCACAATGCAGGCTTTCTGGGCATTAGAGTGAAGAGATCTTCAAGTGAAAGCTGTTTTATTTCAAGTGTTCTAGCGGTGTTCGGGTGTTGAAGAGTTCGTTTAACCCTTGCGCGATATTAACTTCTGAGTAGGGGCCCTCCTCTCTCTGTATTATAAAGCCGGACACCCACTGTTTCGACATGGATACAATTCATAATTTATAATTATTCATGCATAGTAGCAGTGTCGGAAGATCCACCAACTGATAATTACCACTGGTTACGGAATTTGGCATCGACATTTAAATGTTCCTGATAAAATATTGGTAAGTGTAAAGAGCGAAGTTTAAAACCTGGCATTGATTATTCGACTTAAAATGCGTAATTAAGGCTCCGCCGACTGAATTGTCTTGCCATCAACGAAATCAAAAGTATTTGGAAAAAAATTGACGGTTGAACGAAGATTTACAGAAAATAGGTTAGCAATCACCTCTACTTTTCACCTAATGATCGATCGACGCTGCCAGATTCTAAAATTGGTGCACCGGATGAGCCTCTGAGTCGTTGTATGTATAATTTGGGCGTAGATACGTCAGGCAGCACGGGCATAGACATGTCAAGCGTATTGGACGGTCTGGCTGCACTGCATAGAGTGTAAACTCTTATCTATGCTTCTTTACCCTTATACGTGTATACGCATTGTTTGATCATTTCGATCTTTGCACATAGGAAGCACCGCTGCTGTTCCTGTTTTTTTCATTTGCCATTTGTCCGTAAAATCTTGCATTAGCATTTTTTATTATAAAATCTGTCCGATCGGGTATCAACACATACTAGTTGCTATGCCATGGTGTAAATATTAATAAACCCAAATGTCTGACCATCCCATGGGGGTCTAAATCGGTAGGTATAAACTGGGATTAAGTTGAAAATTTCCATCATTTTGGACATGCAAAGTTCACTTTAGAGTGTATGTACAATGTTTGGAGAGTGACTACGGCTGGAGGTTGTAGAATGTGCCTCTGATAAAGAGAGCCGCATCCCATCTCCAGCAGCAAGTCCAAAACCAGCCGGCCATAGGGTAGGAACAGGCTGGGCACTGATAGCTGCCCGATGCTGCCTGCCCCACAGTAGTAGAGAACAATATAACCCAGAAAGGAGGAACACACAATTAAGTCCAAAATGTTGATAGATATGTCATTCTCTTAACCTACATCATCCGTAAACTTTATTCACGAGGCCCCGCGGGGTGTTGTGACTGGAACTGATAGCCTGATAGCACCCTAAATTATCGAGGCACATGCTTCATCTAAGTTTAGTATCATGGCTTATTTGAAGAACACACACATATACTCTATGTTTGATAGGGAAACGATCTAAATAAAAATATAAAAACTATTTGAGCTTGGCTGAGGTTTGAACCTGGGACCTTCCTAACCAAACACCCCTATCATATATCCAGCACAGGCACAAAGCACCGGCGATTACTGTCTGACTCGCGTAATGAATTCTTGTATATATAAGGAATTCACTACGAACCTAAGCAGGCGAAAATGGTGCTGATTCTTTTAGTTAGCCTGAGGCAAAACTTTCCACCTATCGATTTGAAACATATCTATCTGATAAACTTGAACAGATCTGTCTCCTAATGAGGAGAACCGTTGGATGTGGAACTAAATGGGACTTGCCTAAAGCTATAAAAGGTAAGGCACTTACAAGAAAAAAGTTAATGTAGAGTTTAAAGAAACTTGATGTTGATGATACTCAATATTATGGGATCTTAAGGAAAATTGTGGTATTGAGAACAGAGATCATATGTGATATTAAAATGTAACATCCATTAAGATGCAGAAGAATTTATACAAGCCAGATAATCCCAAACGTTTTGGAGAAATTTGACGAGCTGCTGAGACCAAAAGATAACCATACGTTATTATAAGGCCTTGATGGTAGATTGATAAAGGACGAGATGAATATATACTTTATCAGGTATTAACCGTGATATGGCAAAAGTATTGCAAACTCGTGAAAATATAATTATAATGAAAGGATATCAACGGAAGGTTTTGATTATAATGAACTAATTATGAACAAAGATCAAGCAGAAATGTAATAATACCAGTAATGGTAATGGTAGAATGTTGAGAATATTTTCTTCTCTATTGAGAAATATCTCATTTCTTTCCTTAATATTCATCAAATTTGTTTTTTGAATCCCTGAAGGGAAAATCTACTCTAATCTACAGGGTCATAGGGAAATGCCCGGAGGTGCCCTCCTGTAATTGCTGCGCTCACTACCACAAGCTCTGCGTTGAGATCCACATTAGAAGATTTTCCAGACATTGATTTATTTCAAATGAACAAGAAATGGGTTTTCTGTATGAGGACCTTATTGTTTTACAATGAATTAGCAGGAGGTGCGTTCTCAGTAGGAATCACGATGCTTGGCGTGATATATATATACTGGGCGGGTAAACATAGGTAAGATAACTTAGCAGGAAGCCAGGCCTACTTAGGCCTGCCGATCCTAAGCCGTCGCACAGATCGCTAGTTGATCATTAAGTGGAAGCTCTTGATAAGCCTCTTCAGCAAACACGAAAGGCCTAGGGTACCGGGGTAAAAGAGAGGATCAGCGGCCTGACGAAACGGGCCCTTCTCCCTGCAGTGCCATCTATCAAAATCCCATCCCTTCTCCGCGCCTACCCATCTACCAGAATGCCACTCCATCTCCTCAATCAACCATCCGCCAGTATCATGCCCCCTCTCCATGCCCAACCATCTGCCAGTATCCTGCCCCTCTCCATGCCCGACTATCCGCCAGTATCCTGTCTCCTCTCCCCACCCAGCCATCTACCGGTATCCTGCTTCTCTCCATACCCAGCCATCCACCAGTATTCTGCCCCCTTCCCATGCCCAGCCATATACAAGTATCCTATCCCCTCTACCCGTCCAGCCATCTACAAATATCCTGTTCACTTCCCCCATTCTGCCATCCACGAGTTTCCTGCCCCCTTTCCCCACCCAGTCATCTACCAGTATCCTGCCTACTCTCAATGCCAAGCCATCTACCAGTATCCTGCCCACTGTCTCCACCCGGCCATCCACCAGTATCCTCCTCCCTTTCCCTACCCAGCACTGAACAGTCAGACTGGAATCATATGAATTGGTATCTATTATAGCTAGTCTTGAACCAAATACATTATGTTTATATATATGTATATATATATATTTATTTATTTATTTATTTATTACCCACCGAATACGGAGTCTCCATACTAAGCCTATGAAGCATACATATCGATAGGAGAATACGGCTTTTTCGGCCACCTGACGGGTATTATAGGAACTAATTCATGCAAACAAAGCACGGCGCCAGGGTTTAATTTCTAATCATATACAAGATTTTTTTCCTAATAATAACTCGAAAGGCAAGTAATAAATACAACATTACCATGATTTCGATCTGTGTGGCCTTGTTCTCCTTGTAGTTGACACTTAGTAGAAACCGAACGAGAGTTAGACCTGACAATGTTTATGCCACGACGGGAAGGTCGCGTATTACTACACGAGGCATAGCCGAGTGTAGTGAGAAGCAGACCTGACCAGAGTGGCATAGACATTGACAAATCTAACTCGAGTTCGGTTTTATATTTATCCTACCTCATCTATGCTTTTGTATTACTAAAAGATAAATATTGAGTCAATGACCAACAGAACTTTTTTTCATAGTAGCTGATATCCTGCTCTCTGATTGGTCAATATTGTTATTACTCTAGTGGCATAAAAAACACTTTATGTCACGGCCTGCCACATAAAATTACCCTATGTTAAGTCTATGGCGGTTTTTTATTAGGGGTAGGATAATACGTAATACTCCTCGCTATAGCTCGGAGTTTTACTACGCGTCAACTACGCGGAGAATACGGCCACTCAGATCGAAATCATGGTAATATTGTGTATATACGGGGATTTATTACTGACTAGCAGAGGATATGGATTTCAGTATAGATTGTTTCTAACAATAACCAAGGAATCACACTTTTAGGTCGGCTTTCCATCACTATCCATTTCAAATTGAAATACTCAACATCTACAAATGATCTTCCAGGAATCAATTTTAAAATCTAACCGCTCATTGAAGGTTGTAGTTAAACCAAGCTGACGCGTGAAGCGGCATCAGTGTAATTCACTTATAGAATATCCTACTCGATTTTAACAGCAAGAAACTAGAACTACTATGAATAGATCCACCTCCTGTAATAGCTCCACCTCCACAAGGGCAAAGTGATACTATTCAGGGGATGCACACATTTCTAATTTTCACTTGCCGATTTGTAATACTGATAAATTTATCGGGAACCACTGACCATCCTCTCACCTCTTTTCTTTTTTGAGCGCGGGAAAACGTGCTCATATAAACGTCATCTAGAGGTTAGAATGCTCACACAGGCTTCCAGCTGACTGCATAGAATCTAACACTTCACTATCCATGCACCTACTATAAATGCCTGGTAAAATGAGCAGGGGTCCAGTATCAAGCCTTACCAATGATTTGGTTCCTAAAAATAGACATTTTTATATCTAGTCTTTTCGAAAACAAAAGGATGCACTATGTCAATCCTTTCATGAAATGATAAACACTCATTATGGCTACTGTAATCTGCTACTAGAAAAAGGAAACTATTAGATGATAAAGTTGTCTAAATGTGGTATTTACATTTAAAATCTGATGGAACACATCTAAATACACTGTATAATAGTGTATTCAGAGAGTCAGATCTGATGGGACAGATCTAAATATACTGTATTCAGACCCACTTTGTACAGACCTGACAAACCAATTTTACTCCCTTCAACCTGTCATCAAGCCTTGCACCTGAGACTTGACCATAGACTTGCTGAAAACCTTGATCATCAATTTTCATGAAGATAGGAAGGGAGACACAGAGAGACAGATAATGATGCAGATGATACCAGAGACAGAAGGGAGACTCACACAGGGACAGGTAAAGAGACAGAGAGTCAGACATATACAGATAGGGACAGAGACAATGAGGAAAAGATGTAGACACAAAGAGAAATACTCATTTTTTTTTTTTTTTTAATTTTCTTTTATTGATCTTTCATGATATACAAGTTGAGGTGTTTCAGCAACAATTGGCTTAGGTTCATCAATAAAAGAGGGCTAGTGACAATCAGCTATTGTACAAATATAGCTGGTTTTCATTGTCTTGCCCCATGTACCCCAATACAATGTCTTGTTGTTTTTCAGTTTCGTGATAAAAAAATATATAACAAGGCAAAAAACAGTCACTCAAGTTTGCCGGGGAATCCGGAACCACATTTACAATAACAATATGACGTAGTTTTAACTAACATAGTCTCCAATAATGAGGTAACCATTTAACAGTCGATATCCGACATAGGATCAAGTTAAAACTTTAAGACACTAGGATATTAACCCATTTGTATTTTGAGATAGATTTATCCTAAGATGGCTCTTTGTACAATAACTATAGTTTACAGAGTTTCACTGCTTTTACAACCTCGGAATCATCTCTTGTAGGATTTTCTTTGTCAGGTTTTTAAAATACGCATATGTCGGAGTATTTTGTATGAGAGGAGACAATTCGTTCCACACGGTACCACCTTTATATTCAACAGACTTCTGGTACGACATACAGTTTGGTATATGCAGTTTTATAAGTTGAGCGTCATTTGCTCTAGTAGGAGCACGAACCCTAGCTACATAGTTACTATCATTTGCTCTTTTAAACATAAAGTTTTTCAGGTGCATCAGCCTTCTATCCCTCAAATATGGTAGTTTAGCTGTGGCATGTAGGATGTGGACAGGCGTTCTTTTATGGAGTTTTAAACACAGACGTATACATTTGTTTTGAAAGGTCTGGAGTTTGCCTAGGACATGAAAGTTTGCTGACATGAAGAGTATATCGCAGTAGTCCATGTAGGGAAGTATACAGGTTTTATAAATTTTGAGTGCAGCACAATTTGTCAGGTATGGTTTCATTTTTGTAAGTTGGTATAACTTATGCGATAGGTTTCTATACAGTCGTTGGAGATGACATTTGAAGTCGAGTGTGGGACTCAGTGTTACGCAATATTAGGCAATATAACATATGTGCCAACCAACAGGGACAAAGCCAAAGATATAGTATGACATACATGTAGACAGACAGGGATAGAGACAAAGATATTTAAACAGAGAAAGTTATATATACAGTATATAGACAGGGATAGTGCCAGGGAGACAGACAGAACTATTATTTAAACCAGAAAAAATAACCATATAATACACGGGGAAAATTCTAGAATCCTGGACACGACTTAATTATGCACTCTTTTCGTGAGAATGACCCACCCACTGCTTACCTTCATCTTCTGACCAGGTTATTGAACCTGTTATATTCAGACCCATATGGGACTTGATTCAGGGACATTTTAATGCATTAGGATGTATACACTGATTTTAATACCAGAAATAGGTTTCATTAAGTAATCCTCTTGAGAACAAGTATCAAATTGATTCTCTTGGTTTATTGAAACATTCTTGATACCATATAGACAAGGCTTTATTTAGTTACACTTTTCTTAGTTATCACAGGAAAAGAATTTACACAGCACCGGTTATCAGCACAAACTGCTTGTAGATAATTTATACATCGTAGTTCATACTTCATGCTTAGGCACAATTTATTCTAACTTGTCAATAGATTAGGATCACTCTACCGTAATGATATGAGACAGGACATAAAGGACAGACAGGACTGTACAAAACTAGACAGGTTAGAGGAATTACCATTTCATCATTAATGAAAAAGCTTGCATCATAAATGAGCAGCAATTGAAAGTTTTTGGTTACATTCCGTGTATGGATCTTTCTCTGTAACCCACTTGTACCGAGTCAATTTGCCATTTCTTCATGTGCCTGTGTCTAGGATTTAAAAATATCAAGCACCAGTAGGTCAATGAGGTATTTCGGTCTTGGGTGATTGGTCATGGTCAGTTGGACACACTTCTAAGACACAGAGACACCCTGCTCCTTTCCCAGTATCACAGTCAGTAGTACACAGATAGGTAGGAATAGTATTTTTGTAGTATGCTGGAACCCTATATAGGTAACCACTTTAACCTTTAGGCAATATAAGCAACGTACATATAGCGTGTAAGCACACTCTAACAAACCTGTTGTCTACACTGTATACACCAGCGCCCAATACGTGTTGGCCAGTAGAGCCGGAATTCTGTGTCCCGAATTTTAGTGGCCATACTCCCCTCCCCACCCGGCAATACGCTTATTGTATTGTAATATTCGAATTTGAAGTTTATAAAAATCGCCGAGCACTGCGCTGCGAAGTAGAAAATGAACAATTGTTGGTGTTTTCCATTCCGGCAGCAGGCACACCTATCTATCCAGCAGATATGTCTGTTTGTATGCAGTTAGACACCTGAGCGGCGCAGCTCGGACTGTTAGCCCATATCTATTTTGTTATGCAATGCCTTCGGCCAATCAATCACATAGCAACGTATTCTTTAACGTTAGAGGAATATGTGTATGAGCTTGGCATGAGCTAGACTATCTCCTGAGAGAATGCGGTGCTTGTATCATATTATATGGTATTCCATCTTCGGTTTGGTGTTTTAAACATGCATATAGCTCCGGATATACTTCATATGTGGTTTAGATAAGACAAGAACACAACAGATAGCTGCACAATAACAGATGGCCACGTCTCGGTAGCACACATTTATCTTGATCTCTGTGAAACTGCAACTTGGTTAGTTATTATATGAAGTAGGAACAGGCTTAACTCTCAATGCGGTTACTAAGAAGCCACGTGGGCAATTCCATCCGTGCACCTCACTCGAGTCTCTAACTTCGACCGTTTGAAATTTCCACCCACCCACCCTTCTATAAAAAGCACAAAAGCATCATAGACTCACCTATGAAATGACTCGGAATTCATTAAATACAATGTATCTACTTTATCCCGTAAGTCACGTAAGTCATGTAAACAACCTTGAAATCACACCCACCATTCTATTCCAATGCTATCCTAGAGACGTGAGGCCAGGCTAAGCATTGTTTGGTCGACGACGGCCTCAAATAAACAATTCTCCGCTTGGCGCGCTGAACGGTATCTCATGTATTAAGCGGGCCATGTCAGCCAGCCGTAATTAGATTCTTTCACTGAGGTGATTGTTTCCCATTGTCAGGCCTGCCAATGAGGCTGACAGAGAGGCGGACTATTAGCAAACCATCTTATCGCCACATAATTGCTTTTTGGCTCGGTTCACGCAATTTCACGACCAGCTAACCCGACGGGTACCATAGAACCCACTTCTGGAGCGCCAGAGAGATATACATAAACTTTTGCTATCTATGTCGTACGAATATTCGTTTTAACCTCTTGTTCTTTCTTGTGTACATCAAACTCTTCGCAAATATCTTACAGAAATACTCAAAATAATTTTCACCTAAGAATAATAATGAATGTGGTACTACCAGCTTGATCAGGTCTACATAATGCTTGTTTTTTTAATGTGAAATTATTACGGATTACCAAACATAGTCTATCAAAAGCGAGACATTTTGCTACTTCTAACGGTAAAACGCCAGTTGCTATCAGCTGACGAAAATAGCACCGCTCATATTAGTTCTCGTAAGAGTCTGTCGGGGGTACCACCGACTATATGTTGGTATCAATATATCGGTGAGAGTGCATTGAATATACTGTTTCCAATGCATTTTCAAATACACACAGATAGAGTTTTCACACTAACATGCTGATTCTGTCTCTGAGAAAATCCGTAAGTTGTGGCTTTGTTGTATGATATATGCCAAATTAATATGTGAGCATTCTCTGCAACTCTCGTTTCGATTAACTGATGTGACGTCGGTATACAAAGAAAATCTATTAGTGGTTCCCTACTGCAGATCGGTGCTGAGTAATTGGCCTGTGGAAAATGCCGTATACTGATACTAATCACGAAACATCATTGCCTTCCTCAGGATACTGTGGAGTTACCGTCATAGCTTTTCATATAGAATAAAAAGCTGTCAATTGAGGAAGGGAATGAAGCTGCGTTTATTGGGATATCAATAGTGATACTTTCTTAAGTCAATGCACTCGTCTCCGGGACGTGCAGGTGATATTTTAAAAGAGATATATAACATCGTTTTCGATAGAAATCCCAGGGAATATCAAGCATATTACATACTGCTCACAAAGAGCTCACATACTGCTCACATGTTATATATAAGTATTGCTCACAAAATGTATACATACTGCTCACATATTGCTCACTTGATATACATACAGTTCACACACAGCTCAAACAAAGCTCCTGTACTGCATATATTATGTTGCTACTTCTTGACACACTTCTCACATACTGCTCCTATACTGCTCACATCCACCCCACGAACAGGCCACATACTGCTCTCACACATCCCCCATACAGTACACATGCTGCACACATACTGCTCATGCTGACCTTTTACAATTTCTTACCATCAGTTACTGCCACACACCTGCTGGGAAGGTAAAGGGTCAGCTTCACCCCCACCTCAGCATCGTAATACAAAAAGCACCATATATCCTATCCAAAGCTCACCACCCACACCTCTTCATTTGTTTTCCAATTTCTGCCCAATGGCCTGGGGTCACCTGCTGTGTTGTGGGCGGATGATAGGTCTGCTTGCGCAAAGTATAATCAAGGCTTCCCGTGGCTGCACTATCATGTAGCTGTCCCAGTCAGATGACAAAGTATTCACGCTACGGAGGGTGAGGAGTTTAATGACGTCAAAAGGTGATATACGAGTTGATTCTATGTAAGAAATTAGAGACACATTTGTATCTAATATGTTTTGTATATATCCCAGGGAGCAGGAAACAGAATACTTCAGGATAAGGTGGCATACTTCTGAAAGTTTTTCTGTTATCGTAGGACTATTTAGAGGCCCAGCGTCCACCTACTACGATACAAATGTAGACCTTACGACGCAGAATGTCCAAAATCGTAGACAGATCGGTAATGTCTGTCTCGTAGACAAATTTCAAGTCTGTACACATCGACGTGCATCATAATTCACTTTTAGGTAAGAAAAAAAAAGGTGATCACGGTCCTTGGAGCTGTTTCAAAACCATAGGCTTCACTCGACTTTTGAAACAGCTCCATGACCAACTTCGCGACGCAGATCTTGAGACAGCATTTCTCATATATATAGTGCACTATAATTCAGGAAATATTGCATGATTATGAATAAATAGTTTTACCACCATATAGTGAACAACATTATATATTCTTTTCAGAAACTAAAAATTTGTATTCAACTCAAATTATGCAATGATATTTTGTGACCTTCAGACTGAAGCCAAACTGATCGTATTTGCAAGTATTCCATTGTCTCCTACGTAATTCTAAATTTTCATAATTTTCTGTAAAGTACATTTCGTCAACGACATTAATAACTTGTCACAGAAAAACGGGTGTGTATCTTAGTGTACTCTATCACGTGGGGATTACTCGATAGACAATTATGAAATTTTGGATTGAGGTCGAGGACATGTTGTCAATATTGTACAGCAAATATGGTGTCTTTCTATTTAGTCTAGGTGTCTCAAATCAAGAATTCTATAGTTTGACCTTGAACAGAGATTTTCGTGTCTAAAGAAAAACAGTATAATACATATCTCTGAAAAGAATTGCTACTTTAAAATCTGCATTGGTGGGTCATGAGGTGCGTCCGTACTGTAATCACCTTTTTCGTAGTAAAAACCCATTACAAGCACGCCGATGTGCAAAGTCTAGACATTTGTCTATGATACACACCTTCCTAATCTGTCTTTGAGTCTACATTTGTATCTTAGTAAGTGAACCCCTGGCCTTAATGGTCGACTTTTAATCTGGGATGTTGAGTTCATCAAGGGTTCATCAAGCGGAAAATGTATGACCTCGGTTATTATTTAGCCACGCTTTTGTACCAATTCTGACCATTCAGTCTCCAGTGTATATGGCCTACAGGTATATGCTCGTTGACGCCAGTTGACGGTGATGTATTGACTGTAATTCCGGTCGGGCACAAATACACCCATATTTCGAAGGTAACTCACGAGATGAAAATAACTTGCAATTGGTCCGTACTCAACCGAGTAATCAACTCAGCTTCGCTTCGTGAATTACTCTGCGGTCAAATAAGGTGGACTGCAGACCAAGTTATTTTCATTAAGTGGGTTTCCGATTTTATCTCACCCCTTATAACATAATTAATCCATAAAATGACTCACCCAAATTATCCATTGAGTACTGGGTACACTTCATCCACAGCTGTAGAGTATGAGTTCCTAACGGTAAGCCTATGGAGAAAAATAACAGGGTGAGAAAAGAACCTCTAAATATATATACGTCTATAGATGCCCTCGCAAACACACCACCGATGCATGGCAGAAACTGTAGAAAACAGTGGTAAACATTAATGAAACATAAACCTACACTCCCCGAATTCATATTTATACAAAGATAAAAGATTAAAAGGTTCACTTAGTCCACTGTACACACATTATCAGCTACAGCTAACACCGACCCCGATCCTGAACTCGACTCCGGCCCTCCCCTCCTTTGCCTCCAACGCCACCTCCGCTGCTACTGCCAATCGTTCACCCCCGTTCACCCACCCCCTGTCTGTCCACCCCCTGTCTGCACACCCCCTGTCTGCCCACACCAGTCTGACCACTCCTGTACAAACCAAAGACATCTTGTGCTTTATATATCAGGCTTAGTTTAACCATACGGAACAATGGTGTTTTGAATGTAGAATCTATGAAAAATATCGTAAAAGAAAAAGATTCTGCTGGGTTTATACATGTAATTAATCAATAGATTCCCAATAGTTTTTTTAGAAACATTTTATAATAAAAAGTGATAATACAGGAATGGACTTCCCATATAACTCTGATGTTGATTGTTAAGGCCACTTAAAAAAAAAACTTGTTTCTCATCACCGCGCGCGTCAGCTAAAAAGTTTTTAGAAGATTTTTTTTTTTTTTTTTTTAATAGATGAGATGAAAATTTGATAGAAATCATGAAAAATATGAGTATTTGGTATCAAATTAAAGCTCCTGATGTAAGGAATGCATTTAATGTGGTTATATGGTTGGCAAAAGTGATGCATAAAGTGGTGTAATGTAACCAATTATGGGGGGCATCCACCAACCATGACAAGACTACGACAATGGCTTTCCGACAAGGTCCACGACAGCTCTACGATTGGAAGCCTTGTCGTAGCCTTGTCGTGGTTGGTGGACCCCAGTTCCCAACAAGAGGCTACAACAAGGCCACGACAGGCTGCGACATGAAGCTTGTCGGGGGCCTTCCGACAAGGCTACGACAATATTGAACATGTTCGATTTTTGCTATGACTAGACCTTTGTCGTAGAGTGTTGTGGATTCCTCGATATCACTGTTGTAGTGTGTCGGAACCATGGGCGCCTTTTTTATGGCAACCAGCAACGTCTACGACACGCCACGACACCGCTGTCCCAACCCTGCTCTTCTCACGACAAGGCTGCGACAAGGCTGCAATTGGAACTTTCATGTCGGCACTTGTGGTAGCCTTGTCGTGGTTGGTGGACGCCCCCCTTTAGAGTAAAACCCCGCTCCTGGGACACCCCACATGCTCCTGACATGCCATGACACTCCACGACAAACGTCCAGTTGTAGGAAAAATCGAACATGTTCGATTTTGTCGTAGCCTTGTCAGAAGGCCCCCGACCCAGCAAAAAAAAAAAAAAAAAAAAAAAAAGCGCCCTCGTCATATTTTTCATGGCTTGGTGATGAGAAACAATTTTTTTTTTGAGTGGCCTAATGACAAATGAAATAAACAATACTGATGTCCCCTGGATGCAGATATCGGAAAACAATGTAAAGTGGCGTCCATTTTGTAGACATAACTCCAAATGGCTTAGCCACAGGATCAAAAAACATGTATACAGGCGTGGCAGTAAATATGAAGAAAATTTTATAGAAGGGCGTTCTTGACGCATTTGAGTCATATTTGAGTGTACATGCGGATAACTGAACCATGGGTAAACTCGTCCCCTCGGGCAGTACATATATTTCTCCTCTCATGGTGTCATACAACATTTTCCTGTACATATAAATGTTAATAAATAAATATATATATTTATATATATATATTTATATATATTTATATATATATATATTTATATATATATATATATATATTATATATTATACATATATATGTATGTATATATATCTGATGGGCACAGTCTTGGTAAATTGAAATACCGTAACCGGGTATCACAGGATATTTTGCTCAACAACTAGAATAGTGCTGAACTTAAAACCAGATACCACCACACTGTATAGGTGTTATTGATGGTGTGAGTGTATATGAAGATCCCTGTTAGGCACACAGTGAGAGGGAAGATGCCTGGGGAGGAGGATGTAGAGGGGTATCGTGAATTGGTTTCGTCTCGCAGGACACCCCCTTGTGTGCCTGATTAGCACCTACCAGCACCCCTTACCCCTACCGCCCGATCCCCCAGGGCATTTAGCTACAGTGTACTGGGTGAGGCTGCACAGGGAGGCACCAGGAGGGGGAATCAGTGGGGACAGCGACAAGGCTTGTTAGACCCCATAGAGTTGTGTTATAATGGGGTTGCCTCGCGTGTATACCGGCAGTCCGAAGAGATGGGAGTAAGCAGATAGAAGATGTAAGGAGGAGAAGCAAGACAATTTGGCTTAAGCAGTTTGCGTTGAACAGTTTCATAAAGAAATGTCTGCAGAGTGCTTTAGAACAAGAGCTACTCTCCTCTATTAGAGCATCTCACCTCTATTAGAGCATCTCATCTCAGAGCATTTCATCTCTGAGCAGCTCACTCAGAGAAGAGCAGTCAGCTCAGAGCAGCACATCGATGAGCAGCTCATCTCTGAGCGGCTCACCCAAGAGCACCTTTTCCCAGAGTGACCCATCTCAGAGCAGCCCAAATCAGAGCAGATCACCTCCTAAAAGATCACCCGTCAGCAGATCATCTCTTAGCTGATCACCCAATAGTAGCTCGTTACACTACTCCAGAAACTGGTTGTTTTATATATATGTTAGCTTCAGAAATAAAACATTAATCAACAGCACAATACGTTCTTTATTATTAGAGTGATTCTTTATAAACACTGTATGTACTATAGCATTGAAATGCTCTATGAATACTAGAAGACTGGGGATGAGGAGAGAGGCATTCACCACAGGCTGTTTGGCCAGGTATACTGACTAACGATAGAAGCTAAAGCCAGTTGGTGTTTATTCTTTCACAATGCCAGTTATTTACTATCAATGATATCAACTGGAAAAGAATATGTAATGACTGCCTGTTTGTGTTCTCAAGACCCATCCATGTCCGTAACCTCCGTATTTTAATTTTTCAGGCCTTATCTACAAAAACGTGTCCCTGATTATATGAACTAATACAGAACACCTTGAATTTAATTGCTGTTGTCATTTAACAAATATTTAGAGTAAACATATTTTGTCACTCAATTCGCAACTGATGAATCTCAGCATGTCCCGGCCCTCCCCCTTACACATCGTGACCGTCTGGGAGATTAGTACTAATCCGTAGCTTATCGTTGGTCGGGTCGCGGGGATCTACACTGGTTTTCTTTGCGGGGTAACGTCTACAATGATCTATATTTTAGGGCCCCTATACATCTTCCTCTCTGCCTTCTCTCTTTTCTCTCCTTTCTTTTGTCATTTCTATTAAATCACTGTATAGGCATTTCCTTTCCCATTTCCCGTTGCCAGTTTCAGTAATTTTGACGTACAATGTATTGGCGTTATGGGAATAGGTGATGAAAAATGTTTTAAAATGTGACCATCCACCCATTATACATAAAAAATGTATAATGGCAGGGGGGGAGTTGTCCACGGGGGTCCCGATACGCTATGCTATTGACCTCTCGATACAATAATCCCCTACTTGCAGGAGTACATATTGGCATTCAACCCAGGCATGACCAGTGACAAAAGGCACAAAACCTTCACACAAAAACTACAACATGTTAACCAGGAGGTGCACTGACGTGTGACTTTGTGCCACAGAATCAGTCATGCAAGTCAGCATTGACATCGATCCCCGATCCTCATAAATCCGACGGAATAGCTTGGTAACACTCTGTGTTGATGTACAATACACATGTGCACGGTTCACTCAGCCGTATTGAACGGGGCCAGCGCACATACTGCGGACAGAGTCTAGATGACTCTAGATGAAGAAAGAAGATGGGGTCAGTGTAGTGCATGAATAAAGAAAACGTCGTCTTGTCACCAATGAGATCTCCAGATATAAAAAATATTAACACAACCATGTTCTGACGGCTCGATATTATAAATATGTTACGTTATAATACTTTAAAAAAATGTAATTGCTACAGGTAGTGAGTCAATGGTTGTATTGTTAGTCATGTATATGGCGGCTGACTTTTCTCTGGCTTTCCATCGGGAAATATCTTGTTTGTTCATGTATCATAGATTTAAAACCGATCGAATTATAAGAATAGAAATACACAAATGTACCACATAAATTACAAATGCAACTCGGACATATAGAAAATCATTATCCTATGTGTTTCAATATTAAGCATGGGGCATTTCATAGTGGATATATTCGGAGAAAGCCGTACCCATCTACTCCATACGCCGTCTGACTGAGGGTGCCGAATCACGTCACACTTGCGACCATTGTCCGGCGGCCGTGGGAGTCGGGCCTTAGGATTAACATCTACAGAGGCGATAATCGGCATGTCGCACTTTGCCAAGGCGCTAATCCATCATGTTTGTTCAACTGTACAAACGGCCCGCCCTCCCTCTCAGTTCACTGAGTCAGAAGCGGCATTATTTGGATCTGACCTTCTGTGAGTAAAACACCTCACATTGCCACCCGGGCGAGTTAATCCCCTCCCTTGGTCTGGTATTTAGACACCATATAAAGGGTGACGTATGAAGGTGACGTATACGTATACATATGTCTGGCTGTACCCCACTGACTGGAAGAAAAGCACGGTTAACCGGTCTCACCTCTCACTACGCGCCTGGACAGGATACCGATGGCGCGCATAATTAATCCAGGTAATAGAAAACCCAATCCTAGTTATGACCATATAGTGATTGATGTAGAATCCTGGAACAACCCTGACCCATTATATACACAAAGTGATTTCCATAAAACCCCATCCTGAATATAAAGAAACAGTGATTTCTTAAAACCTTCCCCTGGTTATAAACATACAGCGATTTATATAAATTAATAATTAATATACAATAATTTATGGAAAACTTTCCTCTAATTTTAAGCACATAGTGATATGGCTTTGTCAACTTCTATCAAATACCGCTACGTTTTGTATTATCAGAGAGTTATTGTCATCGCGAGGTGACCTATTTGTGAAATCGAATAGTTGATTTTTTTTTCCTGTTTCATGAATTAGAACAGGAATAATGATTTAAACCTTGTCGGCCAAATTAAGTTTAAGATTGCCTACTGAGATTGCACTCGAATATTGGCAACTTATTGTGAATCAGTTTTCTATTAATGCTACAGATAATACCTTGATATCGTAAGATGAATCCAAAATAATTACCTTGGTACCTTCAGAAAGGTCCTTTATATGTATAACTAATACCATAAATTTTCAGTCAGATATTTGATCGAAAGCATATACATCTACACTTGCATTTTTGAGTACCGAACTTGGTTAGATGCGCACACCGCATATACTTACACAATATTGGCTGTTTTCAGATGCAAACAGCCGTATTCTCCGAGGAGTTGACGCGCAGTAATATCCGAGAGTATGCGAGGATATTGCGTAGAGTCAACTCCGAGGAGCATACAACCGTTTTTATCTGAAATCAGTCTATATTGTATTTATTACCCACCCTTCCTGAACCAGTGGCATGTCGATTTCAGTTTGTTTTAGTTTTCTATTTTTCCATACGCACTATTTTTCAGTATGCGCCAACCGAAGCATACAACATATCTGTATAAGACAATCGATATAGGGGATAGATCCATTTCTAGTTCAAGTAGCAGTCACTAAGTGGCCGGCAGTAGTATCTGCGAGATGGCACCACCATTCGGGGAACAGTCCTGTATTGTGTCTATTGATTCTACGAAATTCAACTGACATCCAAAGTTTTACCATGCCTCCTTCGTCTCCCTTCACCTATCCAAGTGTAGGAAGACGGAATCCAGGACAATGTCGTCGATTGTCGCCGATCTGATGAATTAATGTACCATAGTAAGATCGGAGAAGTAACTGGACGGATGTCACCACGGACCGATTGCACCTGGACTGACGGCGTCTCTTTTCAGTTTTACCTAGATTGATGACACCACCTATTCTTTTACCTGGTCATGGGGACCACTTGATTTATATAATAATATGTAATATGTGATGTTATAACAGGGTTTCCAGTTCAGTTTTCGGAGTTTTTACCTGAACTTGAAAAAACACCCCATTGATTTCATGACCTACTTATATGTATTGTGTATTCGTCTCGTCCATCTGTATATATTGCACCCCACATGACTGTTCGGATGTAGTACGGAAGGTAGTACCAATCACAACGTGAAAAACTATGATTTACATATGTATACCTAAGGCGTATATATCTATAATTTTACGTAAATAAGTAAGTCCTCCCTGCCATTGTGTATAAGCTTTATCTCTAGACATATATACATATGCCCATGTTGCAGCCATATATATATATATATATATATATATATATATATATATATATATATATATATATATAATATTAATAGTCCAATGTGTAATAGTGTATAGGATAATATAATACATGAATTGACACAGACACAGGTTTGGCGGAAATTTGAATAAAAAACGGGTTTATTCAAGTAAATACAATGGGACAAGCCCCAGTCCTAACCATCTAGATGTACAAAACTAGGAAATATCAATAGAAAGATTAAAAATACGTGTTACAGGTAAGTAAAACGAGAGCGGAAAGACCGTTGAGGGAACCTGGTAACCATGGTACCCCTGGCTACCGCATCAATTACCCGGAAACTACCTGGAAAACAACTATGACGTAGATAGTGGTGGACCTGAAACTTCGAGGTGAATTAAATAGATGAAACTCATTGGCTCAAATTTATATTTATATAAACGAGGTTTTATATATATATATATATATATATATATATATATATATATATATATATATATATATATATATATATATACACGCATTTACACACTTTATACAAAAAAAGACCACCTGGCCACGGGCACCATTGATGCCGGGTCCGAGTGGGCCGGTGCCAGGGCCGAGTGGGCTAGTTTTGGGCCCTGAGTTTGGATGAGTAGACAGATTAGATTGTTAGCTTGGAAACTAGGAGTTCATGACTAAAAATTGATACGGTTAAAGCAAGAATATCATAAAGAGAAATGACTGTGAGTGGTGCCACTAGTCTAAGTGAGTGGTGCCATCAGTCTAGGTAGTCATGCCATCGGTCTCGGAAAAATACTGCCATTGGTCTGAAGAGATGCCATTAGTCCAGGTGCCATTGGTCCGTGGTGCCATCGATCGAAGAATTCTGGGCTCTGCAAGGTTCTATCCGTTCATTGCCCATATCGACAGACGCAGCTAAAGCATAGAAGGTCTATGGCTATTTTTCGTTTACGAATTTATATTTGGTATTGATGTTCAGGTTCACAGTTGAATTGAGGGTCAGGGAGAGATAAAGAGTTGAGGTATAGGGAATCAGGATCAAGGTTGGCGGAGGGCTTCTCTTCATGGCTAGTGGTAAAATCGAGGGTTGAACATACCAACAGAGTAAGGATCTGAGATTGATGCACGGATTGAATTTGGTGTTAGTAAGTCTCAGTCCTTCAAGTCCTTGTTGGGAATGACATTGGAATAACCAGTAACTGGGAGACCAGACCCAGGGGAGAGGGTTTCTACAACGTGTAGATCGATTATGCAGATGCCCATCTCCCACGGCCTTACAGCCGCGCCATCTGGTGGGATGCTTGCATAATATCCGAACACTTGGTGGCGCATGCGCCATCTATGGGCGGGACATAATACTATTACAGGGATCTCATTAAGTCTCGGCATGCTGATTAAAAGATTCTCTTACATTGCGTGAAGTGGCGCAGCTAATTGCCAGACCAGCTGACGACTATGGGCCGCCGTTTTACCTGTCTCAATACCAGTGGGAACAGATATGGCGACTTTTTGAATTTTGTGACACCCTTTATACAAAAATAATGTCTGCGTTAATCTAGGCTGCCATAAATGGACGCTAGTCAATTCAAATTGTGGTATCAGTAGGTTGCTTGGGTCAGATGTCAAAGGCGACTTGGTTTGGGTCAAAGATATATTTCTACCTCATTGTTAGCCTATAGTGTCAATCTCGAAGATAGAAATGTATATGAGACAACTATAACCTGATGTGTTCCCCTCCTAGCAATTGGAAAAGTTATAAGGAATGGTAAAAATTTTGACAATTTCATCTAAGCTATTTCATATCGGTGAATTTGCTTAGAACGCTTAGAACATGAATGAACGTTAGCATACTTTTGACACTTTTATATCATGTATTGGGATTGATATCGAACACTTATTTTTGTAAATTGAGTATGAATGTTTATCTGAACTTAAACCTGTTTTATGTATATTGATGATATAATTTGTATCTAGACTATGTATGCCAGTCTATTATTTTCTACAAAATTACAGCATATAGAGAAGATCTCAAATAAAATCTCAATGTAGAAAGGTGTTATCTCCGACCTAATTTTGATCAGTTTCATGATAATTTCTAGCGCCACACTTACTGTTTCTGTACACCTCGAATGGATATGTATAACAGTGCCTTATTGGTCCTATCCCACAAATACTTATTGTACCATTGATGACTGTGCCGGTACGCAAACCAGTCAGTTTTGACTGATCGGGTTCAATATAGATAAAGAACATAAAAAAGAATACCACAAAGAAAGACCATCCCATGAAGATATGTGTATCACCTTTGCGAAATGAGTGAGGCATGAAGAGGTAGGCATCAGGAAAACCGGCCCGCGACAGCAGGAGCCACACCACCAAGAAGAAATGAGTGGCCACGAGAAGGAACCCAGGGCATAACAAGAACAAGGGGTCCAGCTGTAGTGCAGGTGCGACAGCTCAATAAGACACCAAAGTCTTAATGGAACAAAGCTCTGTGGAGGGCGATGACTTGATACGTAGAACCACGGGAGGCTGGGCAGCAGAAATAGTCTTTGAAGACGGGATGGTGATCAGCAAGACCCCGCTGGAGATGACAGTGTCACCCTGAGACAGCGTAGTAAGGAGACCACTGAAGACGTGTTGAGTAAACGAAAAGGTTTGAGGGAATAAAAGGCTTAAAGCCTGCTCCCACCTACCACGATTCTGGTCCCGATTGGCCTTACGACGGCCTTCCCGACACCATTCCGATTGTAGGGTGAGGTCTGGCAAAATCGTGGTAGGTGGGACAGGTTTCTGCGATTCCGTCTACGACAGCTCACGATAGGCTGCGATGAAAACGACAATCGTAGAGGTCCCGATTTTTTCCAACATGTTGGAAATTTCGTAGCCTGTCGTAGGGTATTGTAGCAGCCGCTGGTTTCGTCGTGGAGCTATCGTGACCATAGTTTATGTTATTGGTCCTCCCAAGGCATTGCCACGCTCTACGATTTCAAACTATTGGACCTATCGGGGACCTCCCGATAGGTCACGATTTCCGCATTTCAAATCGTAGCGATCGGGAAGCATGTCGTGGCCTATCGTGGTAGGTGGGGGTCCCCTCTAAATGAGTTATCATGATATCGGGGGCCCTGTCCTCTCACGCGACCGAATGTTATGAGGACCCCTCGAAGCATTGAGGCGAACTGAGGCAAGGCAAAGGCTGACGCATCGCCTCTGTGGTTAATAATCCAATCCTTAGAGATGCTTCCAGATGGAAGGGGTTGGTCGTCCAGTTAACCATTACAGGTTCTTACCAAACTTTCTCAAGGTTCTTTTACACCACAAGGGTGGTGATTGAATCTATGTGATGAATTAGGTAGAAATCTCACCCCTACACATTTACCGAGTTAAGAGTTCTTTTACTTCTCACACTACATAGACATGGTATGAGAAGGATTGGCCTTTGATATAGCAGTAAATCTGCCACTGCTGGGAATCCCTGATGGAGTAAAGAGAATTTAGGGTATAAGCAAAGGCCTGTTTGCAAGGCAGGACTCAAGTATCGAAGGGCAATGGAGTGGGAAGCAGCGAACTTGAGGTACCAAAGCATTTGCAATGACTCTTTGCGAGCAGAGTTGAATGAAGATGGAATCATTGGAGGACGTGGGCAGAATATGGAATCAATGAGGTTTGGACGTGGCTTAGCAGATGATTTGTGCGTCCTGTCCCACCGCAATGCGACCACGGAATCTGGAATCAAGTTCCATTAACATGTCTGCTAGGTCTGGGCACCTGACTGTATAGGGGTCAAACTCTTTCTGACTAGTTGCAACAATGTGCGACAACCACAACTTGCTATAAACAGGTCCCGTATAAGAACAGCGTGAAGAGGAGCAGATATGGCCTTGGGATCTGCGGAATCAAAAGGTAGGATGGGCCACGCCCACTCTTTGTTGATGTCTGGGAAAGTACCTTGACCGCGACCAACTGCTATATTAACAGGGAGTGTCAGGAAAAACGATATTGTTTTGGCTATGTGACACCCATTGGAGGTTGCCGCATACATTCAAAACCTGGTCAAATCAGCTTTCGCAGCTTCCCCCAACATGACGACGTGTGAGACAATTGCCGCCCTCAAGGAGGGCAGCAAACAGGCTGGACATCGTCAAGCCCGGCCGACACAACTTGCAGATGAATAAAATGTCCAAGTAATTATTGAAGTTGTTTTACAGTGACACGTGTGCAATCCATGCAAGAAGAAAATTCCTCCAAAATGGCTTGGAGCTTGTCACGCGGCATGCTTACCATCAAAGTAGCCGTGTTGATCTCGAACCCTAATCACATGACCTGCTGAGCTACGACCTGGCATTTCCCCTCAGCCAATTTCCGATCCAGGGCCTTGGTCAGCTCCAAAAAAGTGTATAGTAGGCCTGGCAGGCCTTGGCACCCGTAACAGTGGTACCCTTACCGGTGTAACAAATATGCAACAGCATTTGAGGCACGTTCGCATGCCACAGACAATATGCAGCATCCAAATCGAGGGCATCGCTTCACAGAATATCAACCAGTTCGACAAAAACACAGTAAAGGGGCGTCGCCAAGGGCAACTGAAGTTTTGCCTTTCAGAGGCTCGCCATCAAGCCCAATAGATTCTAAATCATGGACATGGTAAATGAACAGCCTTGGCCTAAATAAAGGCCTGGAGGAAAAGACAAATCCAAGATGACTTGCGCTAAGGTGTGTCCTTCTTGGGTCTCGTGAGTAATGTTGAGCCGAGAGGTAACTTATCAAACTGGCTTATCAAGCCACCTAAGGCGAGTTCTTTGTCGGCAAAACATCGTATGTCCGAATCAGAGCCCTTTGCTGAAGCGTGGTTCACGTGAGTTTGTTTCGGACAAATGTTGCTAACAAAACCAATACGCCACCCAAAATTTCACACACAACGCTATCAAAATAAGTGGTTAGGCGGGCCCTCCACTCATCCATGTGAAGATCAGAGGAAACGTGAATGCATGTGCCCTCGTAATCAAACTCCCCTGCAGTGATAATATCACCCACAGTCCGTGGAAGCCTTTGGAAATTTGTAATCTCCCAGGAAGGCCTAGGTCACAAAACAACATTTGCCATGCCCCCTTCAGCGGGGTATACCTGACTGGGCAGCGAGTCGTCCGCCTCGCTGCCAGCATCAGGGCAACCGTCTTTATCAAAACACACATCTACGTGAAATGATTTGTGAAATGTATTGAAGGACCTCCGTGGTTGAGGTTGGCAGGCATGGCGCCTGGCCGTACCTCAAGTGCTGCAGGGTCGCTGCATGTGCAACCCCTTATCATTGTAACAGGTCACTCCACTGCCTCACCTGAGAAAATTCGTAATCCAAGACGTCTTCAACTGCCTCAGGTAGCTGCATCATGCGGTTTCCGTGAGAGGTGTCGGGGTCTCCTGCATATTTCATATGCTGAGTCCAGCTAGTTCCTCCTAGACACGCAAAATACATAGTTGGCTTACCTTGACCTGGTCTCAACATGTGACCAGTTGACTAAAACACCTGCTGCCCCTGCCTGTCAAGATCCTCATCATGGTGTCACGTACAGTAGCTAAGGCCTAATCCTATAGACTAGCTAACCCAGTGACAAGAAAAGAGAATTCAGAATATCTTCTATACTAAATGAAGAAGACAGATAACCATACACAGATATGTATTAATAACATATATTATAACAAAGTATACAGTTACATAACAATTCTCATCAACATACAAAATCATATACACTTCTGTAGTGTACATATGGTATAAGTCCTCTTGGTCTAAGCAGTACTCACAGTCTATCACTTTCAGTTATTGTTCAATGTCTCCTTGACTTTTGGATATAGATGATCCAAAGTAGTGGTAGCAGTCATCAGTCTCTATTCCTCCAGTGCTTGGGTGGTAGAAGATCATGGAGAAAGGCCCAATCCTCAGTAAAGGCCTCTGTAGCATAGAGTCCTATGGTATTTCAAGCCTGACACTGCAGTGGTAGTAATGCTGAGCAGCCTGGAGATGTTGACGCCACAGTGTCTGGGTTCCAAGTGAGCTGTGAGTTGAAATCTGCTTCCTTATATACCCTATTGGGGGGTCAGTCCAAACGAAGACAGGGGATGGTTCAAATGCTGGGGGTGGCAGTCCAAACGGTTAGGCCTTAACCTCTATCTGGAGCGAGGACCTGTTAGGAAGCACCCTGTGATATTCTTAATACATACATCACAATGTTAAGCCACGCCCACTACATGGCCATTGCAATTGATCCAGGGGTGAACCAAAAGTGCTGCTGACGTTCATCGTTCCTGTGATTCTGTACGATGATGTCTCACTATTCTGGATGTGCATATTTACTTTGCATATACCCACCATGTCAGCCTTGCTTCTTCGAGCTGTCATGGTCGTTACAGTCAAAATGGCCTCATTCAGGCTCATGGCAGGTTTGTTCTTCTTGCGCCTCTAGTGACTCTCCCCTCGCCTGCAGGTGAACATTTAAGTTAATAGACTTCGTTGACACCCCCGTTGAGACTTCTTGGGTGGCATTTTGTAGACTGGTATCAGTCGCAAAAACGTAATCCTGGGCTAGAAGAGGTGAGCGCTAAAATATCTTATGAAGTGTACAACCCATGGGAGCGATTATTTACGCGATCAGACAGGGCTGCAAAGGAGGAAAACATTGTTTCACTCATCCTCGAGGGTGGGCAAGCGTTGCAGTGCTTGACCAGACACTTCTCTCAGAGCCACTATAGCTCACATGCTTGCCTCATTGTATGTCAGTCTACAAAATGGGGCACTTTTATGAAAAATTACATGATCTAATAATATTTTCCTTTGGAACCATGCACTAAAGAATATACTATTATTTCCTAAAAGAAACATGAATAACCTCTAAACTTAAGCACCCAAACGATTAAAATACGCTGTTTCGTAAACTGACTGCTGTTCCTTAATCCCTGCCCCCACCTACGCCGATGGTCTACGACATACTTCCTGATGGCTTTGATTTGAAATGCCCAAAGCCGGTGGTACCCCGATAGTTCGAAATCGTGGACATGGTTTGAAATCGTAGAGTGTAGAAATGCCTTGGGAGGACCCAAAACATAAACTATTGTTACGATTTAATCTGTGTATCAATGTAGATCTATGGCTGAGTTTAAATATTGAAATATGTTATGATTTTGGAAATATAGAATGAATCTGAATAATCTTTTAGAGGTATTTACAACATATCATGATGTCATTTTTCAGATACTAATACAATCAAATTGAAAAATATAGGTATGATAGAATCATGATTCCGATATGAAACTATTATTTGCAGACCTTTAAATTTAATCAAATAGTATCACATTTACACCGATCATATATCTATATAGGGTCTACCTAGGTCAAAAATTTCATAAATATCCGCCAAGTATTTCACACCCATGAGATATATTTCCATTAAATCTGCTACAATAGGCTACGATGGGCTGCGAAAAATCCAACATGTTGGATTTCATCGGGACCTCTATGATTGGCTTTTTCAATCGCAGCCTATCGTGAGGTGTCACGAAACCTGGGCCCTGTTTTATTTTCTGTCCGAGGAGTCTTGAAACGCCCGGGGAGAGGTCCTAGGAGAGTTTGGGTTCGATATTTCAAAGTCTCCCGGGGAAGGAGAGTCTTGGGCCAGGATCTAGGAGATAATAAATATCGTTTTATTTTCAATCCTGGGGCCAGGAGAGCTCCTGAAAAGTGTCCTGCAGCACTCCTGGCTGGGGACACAACTAGGGGTATCGTGGGTGATTCAAAATAACAAATAAAATCTATTTAATTCATTTGAACTATTGGAAATATATTTATTATGATTTTAATTAAAACTGGAGGTCTCAGATGGAGAATTACTGTGCTATTTACTTAGATTGACATACATTCATAAATGATGAAATTAGTTCCCAAAAATACCTGCCACCACCTGCAGTATACACAGCCTCTCTTTCAAGTCTCCTCAAAAGTCTCCTACAGGTTTATTTTCTACTGGGGCTCTCTCAAAGGAGACTTCGGCCGAGGATTTCTCTCCCTCCCGAGGACAGGGTAAATCGAACGAGATTGAGGAGATCTCCTGAAAATTATCATCAGTGGAGCTATCCCTCCTGGGGACTCTCCTCGCCCAGGAGAGTTGAAAATAAAACGACCCTCTGTTCCACCTACCACAATTTTTGCTGACCTCACGACAGAATCGGTATGGCGTCGGGAAGGCAATCGTAAGGAAATTTGGATTGCAATATCAAACACCAGACATATTTACTTCTGTTATTATTATGGACTTCATTTAACGGAATAGGCTATTTCCTTCAATATTTACAGATATCTATCATGTATTCGACTTCTAGGTCAAAGTTTGAACCTAAGTTCGTTTTCAGAGTTATCATTGACTATATATTGCCTTAGATATAAAAGCTTGCAATATGTATCATATCTGTTCATCTAACTCTATAAACACCAAAGTAAATGATCCGTTTAATTTTTTATTTTTTTAAATATTTTTCGTCTTTCTCCGTTATTCGTGTTTGTATTTCGTCAAAAGCAAACGTCTACTCTGGTGGCCAGTGTACTCTTGTGTCAAGGTCGCCGCATAAATTAGCGGAGGCGTGCCCTGATGGTCTTGGATATGGGAGATAGATACTGGACAACAGAGCAGACGTTTGCTATGATGAAATTCAAACGTGAATAACGGTTGAACGGTCTGGCCGATCTTCTTCATATTTGGTACGATTATAGGCTACATGTATCCCTTACTCGTGTTAAAATCTCGTTGCTTAATTCTTAGGGGAAGTCAAGTTGCGCATTCTGTACGACATGTCCATAAATGTCTTAGGTCTAAGACACTTTGGAAGACATTTGGAACCACGTGACCCTAAGGTATTTTGTCTATAGTACACCTGGCTGCAGCCTAAGTGTCCTTGAGGAACAATCGTTGGCCGATCCCCAAAGATGTCTTATCTATAGTACACTGACAGCTGTAAGATGTCTTACAAAGAGGATATCGTGACTAAAAAACAAGGCCCTGTTGCCCACCCTAATAGTCCCTAACCCTTTAATGACTAAGCTCTGGAGCTATATCTATCATCCACCTGATACAAACATCGGCATGTCAGATGTCGGGAAAAGGGTAGATGATGAAGAGACTGGACTGGTTTAAGATAAAAGCGGTTTTATTGTCTTCGGCGGTCACTCTACGAAATATCCTCGCATTCGCTATAATATTTCTATGGTTCAACTTCTTGGTTATTTGTATATGAATCACCCGGTGTATCATCAGCAACTAGGAACAGATGTTATTTCCATCTATAATGGAAGAGCGCAGTGTACCAAAATCTCATCAAATAAAAGTAAGAGAATATCATAGGAAATTGTTGATCAGTAAGATTGTTGTAAAGTTGATCTACTGGAAAGTCGAAGATATTACTTGTTACTGATATTTATGAAATGCGTGACAAAACGTGTAATACGGAACCGAAGACCAGGTCACAGTATAAAAGACAAATAAAAGACCTTGGACAGCTTTTTATATGAAGAATCCCCTCTACAAAGGGGTGGACTTATGGAATGCTATACCAAAGGAAATTCAAAATTGTTCAATGTATCAACACAAAAAATATGCCAAACTAAAATGTAAGGCGCTTCACGATATGTAGATACTGTTCTTTGTAAGAGATCATGTTTATACATGTTTACCATCCCATCTCATCTCATTTTCCCATCAAACCTGTATTATAAATATGCATCGTATGATGCTCTTGACGGAATTGTTCAATGTTTATTTCTGTAACAATGTACCGCATGTGCCATATAGGCGCTTAGAGATGAATTGTCTATTGACCATTTATTGTGTGAAATGGTATCAGAAGACACACAAAACCTGCAACCAGCAGAATGTCTTGTATTTCTTTCATGGGAAATTTTTTTTTTAAATGAGAAAAAAACCCATTTGTATTTGAAACAATCAAGAATGTTTCAATAAACACAGAGAATGGCTTTGATAGTTGTTCTCAAGGATCATGAACAGAAATATGTATTATGGTAGAGAAATCTACACTTGTGAACAGATGGCAACTGAATACTTAATTAAAATAGGTGTATCCTAAAGCTGCTGAACATCATTAAGTTTCTTTTTAAATATATCATGTAAACGTTTTACTTTAGCTATACGTTGGCATATTTTTTTTGTGATGTTTGTCATTTCTTGGCTAACGTTTTTGATTTTGACTTGTGCCTGGTCTAGCATACTACAGATCCCATTCAATTGTTGTAGTTGTGACTGAATTTTGCATTGAGGATCTTGATCAATTGCCCTATTTCTCTGGCTAATAGGTCAGCTATGCCACTCAGTTTGATGTACTCATGTTTGTATTACTTGAGGGTACTTCATTTGGAGTACTACTAGCGCTCTTGGTAGTCCTCTTACTGACATATTTTTTATCTGTTTGTTTTCCTTCTACTTCTAAGAGTTCTTTTGACATCTTCAGATGGGGTATCTTCTGGAATATCCACATATTTGGCACTATTATCATGGTCCATTGATATGTGATTTCTGTCCATTGATATGTGATTTCTGTTGATTAGCTAGACCCCACAGAACACAAGTTCACATGGTCACTCAGCCATGAAAGTTCTATTAAAAGGAACCAAGTCAGTAGTGGGGCCGGAATACATTCTTACTGGGATACTGGACACCTGACCATTTTAACAGGCCTTTATGATTAGTGAATGGATAGTGAAGGGTTAGATTCTTTACAGTAAGCTGAAAGCCTGTGTGAGCATTCTAACCTCTAGATGACGTATATGAGCGCGTTTTCCCGCGCTCAATAATAGAATATGCTGGCCAGGGTTCTAATCAATTATAGGTATTCGAAGTTAGTTTCCTAATTAATTTCAGAGCTGCTGCACACCTTGCACATATACCTAGGTATAATTTCGACAAATAAGTGGACGTTATTATTTGAGGGACTGCATATTACAGCAAAGCATGTCGATTTCAAATTCTATCAGTGACTTCTTCAGCTGATTGATTCTAATATATATGTGACTGTGATCACTCAAACCAGCTCCCAAGTACCGGTTCGGGCTGGCTTGGTACGACAGCTGGGCTCTGATAAGGTGGGAGGGACGGAGTCGGATGGGTGGATGGGGTTGGTAGCACAGCAGGCCCACCAGAAAGGCAATAAGTCAATTATCATCCGGATCGGTGGTAATTTCTGTTTACTGCACACTGGGCAATACGAGCAGATACTCAATTTTCTCGCTGATGACGATTCGTTATGCCTGCATGATATCCTATCATCTCCGCTGATGGAATGATGAGAGGTGTAGGATTGTTCATTTACTATGTCCGGCCGGGGGTATATTGGCACCTCCCTGTCCCGCTGTGCGACCGGCTGCATGCGGAAGGCGACCCGATACAACTCAGAGACGCGCATCGCTGCGCACTAATATAGTTTTCGATACCATTACTAACGCCCGTGTTTACTACGCGTCCTAGCTTCAATGAGTATGACGACTCATAGTAAAAAGAGGTCAACTTTGTATGTATGTGTCTCTGACAAGGATGCAGATCTATTTCATCAGTTAGCATTTCAGATGTGTGCATCTGGATGCAGTTCACTACCACGTGACACAGTAACTTACTTTCCGACTGTAATATCAGTCCTTTATTTTCATTGAGATTTCTAAGAGTTAATTATTTTATCTTACGGTATTTACAACGAGGTTCCCATATCTTTCTTTAATATATATCGATTTTTTTCGGATTTTCCAGTTGTCAAAATGTACCAAACACACTGTGCACTAGTTGCAAATTGGTGAATGATTCACTGTCACGAAATCTGCCGTATTACAGAATCACTTCTCGTGATGACGTCACTCCTCGCCCTTCACTCGGGCGGCGCCATCAAAGACTTTCATCTCTTTTTGACCACCACCCGCCCAACAACTAAAGTTTAAATTTTATTACGAGGCTTGATTCCTGACTTTTTCATAAAATTCTTCGCAACGGCTTGTTCATTACCTTGTTAGTCCATGTTAGTAGTTATGATAAAATAGTCTTTGCCAATTGCTCGTGTCTGAGTACATTATGTAAACGAGGGGAGGGGGTAATATTGACGTAGAGGGTTTTTGTATTCGTGACATAGAGACGAGTCAAACCTGCACTAGTATCAGAAATGTGGATACGGCTACGAAAGGCCCTGATCAATACACTACGGTAAAACCTGATTTAAGAAATCATTCATTAGTCTCTTCTTTTATATAAATTGCTATAGGTCAGGTTGGGTGCAGCACAGGCAATACGATACAACCTTACTTCTTTCGTTTCATCATACCTAATACATTGGAAAAAACCCACTTTACCATAACCACACATCTACGATGTATTGGCCATACCTTTGTGCCACACATGGGAGAGATATTGACAAGTTGTAACGGTTTACTCTATATTAAGATTTACAACCGTTTCAAAAAGGAGATTAACTTGTAAACACCTTCACATTCTAGTAGATCCATTGCTAGTACGCACAAGAAACTCACCTGAAACAAAGGGAATTCAGGCTTCTGACAATGCATTCAGGTTAGCTTAAATACAATCAAACTAGAAACGAAGGAATACACATATTGGGTTTGAATTTTAATGAATAACTAATACAAGCGGTACTACGTCAAGATCAAACCCCTATGATGAAGATGTAAATCATACAGGAGCCTCAAAACTTCGAGGCCCATCTACCTATAGTTCAGCAAGCCAATGATTGTGCCATAGAGCTGTTATCATCTTGCTCATGTAATTGAATGAATCAGCGTAGGCAATGAAATTAGTTAAATTTGATACAGTATTTCAGATAAAGATGTAGCTGCATCAGTGTAAGCTTCACCATGTATCCACTCGGGAAGCTTCACCATGTATCACATAGATTTAATGCATGATCTAGTTATTAGGAGACTAACATTCCTCTGCAATATGCAACATTCTGTGGTAAGGATATCTGATACAAACTCAATTCATCAATTCTGTGTTATTGTCTGATAACCTACAGCGGGATGCAGACACATGCAAACTAATACATGGCTCCGATGTCCATGCATACATTGCCCTCATTAATTACTGATGCAATGAAGGACACTCAAGGATCGCCCCAAGTGTTTAAAATGCAGACGGGGTGCTGGGTGAGGAGGGCCCGACGCTCCTTAATTAGCTCACCTACACGGATGGCTGCATTTAAATCATGTCGTGTCACTTGTCGAAATTAGGTCAGGGGAGTGTTTTATCCCCAAAATCACTCAAGGTTTACACCATCATTAAAAGTATTACAAATTATGACTGCCGAATAAGGGAATCTTCTCAGTCAAGTATTTAGAGGGGGTGGTATTCGCATTTCTTTCCTGTGCTGATTTATATTATCCATACAATAATTCATTCTATAATTACCTTTGTTATATAAACTAAGGCAGGGCAGATATGATAGACATTGTCCATACATTGTCCGTATAAAAGATCTGGAAGGTGCTATAAGGAATCCTGGAAATTTGTTGAATAATCATCTTTTGAACATAATGCTCGTAGTAAACATGGTAACCAGTTCAAAGCATGGATTACTTTATGTTCCTGATGACGTGGATATTTGTTTTATATCACCATATATATATATATTTATGGGCGGGATAACTTGAGACATAGGACAGGAAGTTATCCAGGTAAAGACTGGCGCATGCGCGATTGGCATCGCGGCTAGCGCAGCGGCACCACCGCGTCACTTGACTACCATCGTCACTTCAACTCACACAGAATTCTTTTTTCCTTACCTCCTGTTGGTCGGTTCTGTATTTGTTTACAATGTTTATCGTAACCTATCATTACAATATAGCTATAAACCATTCTAAGGAATTACGTTGTGGAAGGTTTTGTTCAGTGTATTTGATACGTTATAAACATGATTTGTAATGGCAAAAAGTAAGGTCAACGTATGAAATTTTGAAGGGGTATACTCAGAATACTATATGAGAATCTTTGCTTCCCTACTGACTACATAAACGATGAGTCATATGTGCGTGCTTGCTATAAGTCAACGACAGATTGCTAGCAATACCAACACGAATCTAGTGCTGGGAACAGCTCCCCCCGTTCTCTTCTCAGAGCCGCTCATCCTCTGCTCAGAGCTGTTTGGAGCAGCTTGGAATAGCCCCTTGGAACAGCTTGGGGCTGCCTGTGTCTTGCTCGGAGCTGCTCTGATCTGTTCAGGTATGCTCAAACCATTGTACATCTGCCCGTGTCCTGTACGGGGATACTCGGGGCTACTCGTACTCTGATCGAACTGCTTGGAGTTGTTGGGAGCTGCTCGGCGTTGGCCTTATACAGACATGCCGTTCTATTCATAGTAACTTAGCATGGGATGAATAAAGCTAATCCAATATCAAACGTAACACAGCCCTCTGGCGCGGGTATCTGAGCACAGTCGCCAAGCTCCAGTCACCGACGTTCAACGTTTACGAGAGGACTGCAAGCTAACAAGGTTACATGATATGTCAACATGTGGATCACCCCGGGCTACGGACACAGAGCTGGTTGGTTGTTATATAAATCTCAACAGCACATTAAAGATGCCAGCAAACTGTTAAACATGGAAACGTATTATAGATACGCGAACAGTGTAGGTTTAAGTGCCGATTCCAGCGCAAAAGAAATCAGAAAGTGTCTGAGAATTTCGGAGAGTTTCGTAGAATTTTCGTAGAATATCGTGCAATTTCGTTCCCGATAATTCTAATAAAACAGGCGCTTCCACCTAGCTGGTCCACCGATTCAAGCCAAAACTCCGCGAAATAACGACCCCAGTGATGGCATTCCTTTACCCTAGGGTATACCTTGTCCTTTGAATACCTCGGCATTGTGGTATAATAACGTGTAAGTTTTCAGTGATGTACTGAGGCAATTATAACAATTTAACGAGGAAAGCATTACTTTGTATAATCTAAATGTTCAGACTAAAATATATAAAATTATACTTTCTAGTACAAGTGCTTTCTTTTTCCAAGGTTGGGTACTTGGTCGGCGACTCAGCACTGGGTATATTTATATTTGTAAACATGTCTAAAATCAAAATCTCTCGAGATTCGGTACTTTGTGAAGAGAAATTCTCAGTGACAATAACCCCTATCAGTCGTCAGTTTCAGAAAAATTAGATACCACAATTCAGAAGATGAAATTGTCTTCCAGTACAGCATCTCAGCAGGATTTGTCCCAGATGATCGTCGATAAAAAAAGCAGATAATCACTCTTCTGAAACCTTTCTGGTGGCACACATTAAGATCCTGTCAATGGGTAAGTGACTATGGTTCAGTACAATATTCGAGGATATATACATCCACCATGCATGTTCAGTTCAATAATAATCTTATCAGCTCTTCATTACCACGGCCGGCAATGGTTACCTGACTCCCCGCTACAGGCTTCGCACTGGAGGGGCTACACAAATATGAATTTCAGCGCAGCTGTGATGAAATTGCAGTATTTTTGGAGACGGGAAAACGGTTTGATTAAATCAAGCCTGGATGCCGTGACGTGTTGTTGTGAGTGTGTGTAATGTGAGCTGCTCAGGGGAAAATTGAGTGCTTCAGACGAGCTAAGCCTAAAATACAAACTCTACAAAATAATATCCGAGTTATAGCTAGGGGCATTTGTATGGTTTATTTCGTTATTCAGAATTACGGAAAAAACCCAGTCATTGTGTTATGAATTTAGATATGAGGAGCTTGGATCATAATGACTAAAACAAATCCTGTGTATCTTGTTCTAATGAATAAGGCCCTACGTTACCGTAGTGTTTTGGTCTATCTATACACGTGTACAGGGGAGTGGTCGTCCAGTAAGCTGTTGTACTAATGTCGCTGGGAGAGACCAGACCTCAAGGTGTTAAACAAGATTTTCGTTTAATCATGAAAATTATGGGTTATATTGTTCAGGGATTCGCTGTGAAGGACCTTGGTTTATATAAAATGTCATGGGCCAACGGATAATTTAACACCAGTTCCAGAGTGAAGCATTTAACGTGGATTTCAAAATAAAACATCTACATGAATCAATGCTCACCAGTCGCGTGGTCTCTTTTTTTCTCCTTTTTTCGCATTCACTCCTTGGATTGTGTTATACCCCTTCACTACATTTGCTTATATTCCTATATTGAGCGCTGCTCGTTTCATCAGGAATATTTCCCTTAGGCTAAGAGGCTCGTTTACTAATCGATTTCCAAAAATCGAAACCATCTCAGCTTAGGTAAGTATTAGAGGGAAAATGAATAACATTGCCTTTGACTATCAGGTGCATCTAGGCATACCAGAATACGTGTAGGAAACTGGGCTTATTTTAATATATATTTCCATGTTTGTGTGACACAGCTGAATCAGTGTTATGTTTGAGGATTTTATTTTTCTACGAGCCAATAAGACTACTGCAGACATCGTAGCCTATACGCCAGTTGATTCGTGTCTCATTTGTTAATCGTTCTCTTGACGATGAAAACTTTCAAGAGGATCAGAAAATCGCTAAAGGCATATCAACGAACCGAACCCGTTCCAGGTGAAGCCTTAGGCAGTATGTCAGCAGGGGGTCAGAATGCCCTCAGGCAGCCTTGACATTATAAAGTATACTGGTTATAGGGATATTATTATATACCTATGCACAAAGTCAGACTAAATACATACTGCTCCTATGGGTATAGTAACTATACACAAATTGCACTGTACGCTGTGAAACGTTGTACTGGTGCCCTTGGATACCAACAGATTGCACGCTTTGAGTGACAAAATGTATGCTTTGAGGCTAACCTGCACACTTTGGGCTACAGATTGCACGATTTGAAGAAATAACACATTTTGATTGGTTGAGAGGCCGACAACATGGTTGTGCGCGAAAGATTTTAAAATGGCAGATGCCTTCACTTCTTGAGTTCTGTGGCGTCATACAGAACCCACGGAACGAGTTAGTGTGTACATTTATCAAGCATCAAGGTGGAACATGAGTATGAATCAAGTGAAACACATTATATACCTTAGATATGCTAGAAATATTGATTTCGATACATTCACGGGCCGAGAGGGCGACTCGTTGATGTCAACAAATGCAAAACCCCTGTCAGACACTGCACTGCTCGAGTACAGCTGTCCGACGGGACGATCAAGCATAGCAGGGTGAACGTGTGTTAATTTATGCAGCGGTATAATGTATTCGCGGCTGCACGGTGATCATTTCTGGTTGTCAACTTCCGGCATGTCTGCTAACGTACACATCGTCTTTGTGAGTTGCAAAAAGTGACTTCGACGTCAAATTACAGTCAGTTTTAGGGAATTGAGACCGAATTAAGGTATATAATAAAATGAAACCATAGTGATGGTGCCAATACAGGATAGATTTACTCGTTGTTTCAGAGAAATCCGTTCTTAACTCGCCGTACCCGCTCGTTCAGAACGAATTTCTCCGAAACAATGAGTAAATCTACCAAGCTGCTCATTTATAATGGGTTACTTGTCATGGATATTTATTTTACTAAGCAATCCCTTTTTTGTACAATGTGCTATGAGTTGATGTGGAAATGAGTTACTCACACACCCTGTCCAGCAAATTTATGCGTAAAGCAATCCACCCTTGCAAGAGGGTGATAGTTAAAATATACTTTTGTCTGAAAGACAGAAATTTGACCCTACTATTACTTCTTGTTTCTCGGAGGGTAGGTACTAAATTGATGGATGTTTCGGTAGCTTGAACATCAGTCTTACTAATTGATGTCTCTTACTAATTGATGTCTCTTACTAATTGATGTCTACGGTGAAGTTCTAATGTTTTATATATTGGATTTAGATATCAAACCGGTACATACTATACTTGAAGAACGTATCAAATAAGTTACAATTTCAAAAGAAAGAAGAGCAACCATAATGTATGCTCATGTATGCAGCATCTCTGGTGTTACTTTAGGGACTGTTCCAATTAGGAGTAATTTGCCGGCGGGTCTTTCTCGTGAGATTTGCTGAAGTATATACCTTGATGGAGTGAAGAGAGATGCATCTTCATTTCAGTAAGAAATTAGAGACCTGGGAGCACATAACAACACGGGTCTCTACTTCAGATGCCTGTAATGAGCAGTAACTCACTGTCCTGAGACTATTCGCCAATAGGGGAGGTACAAGCTGAATCTCATCCCCAGTGCTGTGCGGCTGTAATGATAAAGACGGATGTCTCATTGGTGTCCCCTGTAGCATTCATTTTCAACACTGAGGAGAACACCAAGCTCAGTTTCTTAAATCATGTTTGGAGAAATCCTCGAGTAAGAGAACTGGCAGTCTTTTGTATATAGGCACCATTTTATCTGAGACAGCATTCCCCTCCAGCTGACAAAATGGTAAGAGACTTGTAGAAATTACTCATTCAAACAGATCCTAAAATCGGCAGCGACCAACTTATGGACCCTTTTGGATATACAACCAAATAAACCCGTGGACAGTCGGATATATATATGATGATAACGCCACGTATCGGCAAATAGATCTTCAGTTTATCAATTTCCACGGCTCCTTCCCTAATTCCAGCCTTGTTCTGGCTGCTGTGCTATACTACTGGGGTTACAAAAATAGATACCTTTCCTTGAAATCCAATTCTAAATTGTCTGGAATTGGGCATTGCTGAAGAAAGATGATATTTCACTGGTGCCAGTACGGGTAGGAATGCGCATGGTTACCAAGAACGATGTGTTAACGAGACTAAATTAGGTTTGTAGATTTCACCACAATATCAGTTAACGGACCTGCCAGTCCAACACACGGTTTGCTGTAGTTGTGGCAACACACCTGTGTACGAGCGTCATGGAGCTAAAGCAATCCATTAACTGGACATATTCTGTCATTGTAAACATATTGTCTGGAGGCACTAGGTCCGGAGCCGATCAGGCAAAAAGGGTTCATGTCTTCGGGGGAGAGAGTTTTGAATGTATTTCTTACAGTTACCCATGTCTTGTAGCTTAAACTGTATTGTCATGGTCATGAATGGCTTTTCATAAAACAATTGTATGGCTTCCATACATTTCTGTCCATTCAATTCTTTTTCGCATTTCCTAATATATGTCAAAGTATTCTTGCCACGGACTTGCAGATTACCTACGGGCACCACTCTACTTGTGTGATGTTGATACTTGGAGCAGGCATACTGCCCTAACTTCCCGACTTAATTTAAAACACAAGCCAATCTAGGAATAACTGGCCTGCGGATGCATATTTACAGCTACTCGTCCTCAGATAATGTATAGGTTGTGTCAGATGCTTCGGCATACCATAGTCCTTCAAAACACCCGTATGTCTGAAGCCTTGTTTCTAAAATGTGCCAGTAACAATATGCCGCCATCTCTTTCTGATGAACTCTTTGGAACTGAATACTATTGTCATAGGAGGGTTGACATAACCATCATTCTCCTTTTAAATATCACACATTCTCTGCATGTAACCCAACACTATCATGAAATGAAAGTTGACAGATAGAAATTCAAAAAGAATCTTTATTGAATAAATAGATGGCTGATATAAACGTATGTCACAACTATGGTGACGATTTACCCTTTCGCTGCAGCATCCAATACCCTTGACACAGCATCCAACTACAGGCAGTGCCTGAAGTACACCCGCGAACAGCCGGCGCCTTAAACCCAGAAATAGCAACGTAATACAATTTCAACGGTGACTTTAATATTTTCTCAAATACATTTGAAGGACTCCATAGCTTTCTGATTTTCCTAAATCTAATGAATTGCCATAAATCATTTCTGTATACATGTTTTTGGTCTTTTTTGTATCAGAATTCATCGCTATACCTATTCAATCATCATTAACAAATATCCGTCTAGGCCATCATATCAGCACTGGCATGATCACATCGGCAGGCGTTAATGCGAAATGTTATAACATTGTTTCTACATAGTGTGTCCAAACATGATCATGTCAGGAAGGATATTTGGTAACCTAGTATAACTACTGTTTTTCATACTGTCACAGTATAATATTGCCACACATATATTTACCTCAGTATGAAAAAGAGAGGCTGCAACATTATACGCACAGAAAGATATATACATGTGTATACATGCATACATGTATATGTATATAAGATATATAAATATTCGTTTATATGAGTATAGTTTTACTAGTGATATTAGTCTCCACTTGATGTCTTCACTAGCCTATTCCTTTTTTTTCCTTTTTTTTATTTAGAAGAAGTATCATCTCAAATTTTGAGTTTTTCAGATACAATCTGGTTGGTAATCTAGAATAAACAGAATACAAAATATACATCAAGATCAAAAAAATAAAATTAAATATAAGCCACAAACGGGCTATAGGAGAAAAGTTGATGAATGTGAATGTCTTTTTGACGAGTGTTGTGCCCTTCAATGTTTCTCAACCATTTGACATTAGACTTTTTTCGAAACATTATGGTTACAAGCTGTTTCTTTCGTCGCTTCCAGAGCGGTTCCACAACACAGGTAGTGTGTAGTTCGTGGATTGATTTCCTTCTCCTTGGTAGTAGTGGCTCCTCCAGTGTATCGAGAAGAAAGGAAGGAAGGAAGGAAGGTCTTTCCTAGAGGGCCTTCACTGCACACCCGGTCGTCGGTCAGTCTAGACCAAAGGTTTTTTTGAGATGGGCGCGCAATGCACCTTGGGACCATCTACATTGTCCTGCCCAGAGGTCGTTCGTAACGAAAGTTACGATTCTTTTAGTGTTGAAAATGAATTTTTTTTAAAGATTTGTCAGTGAAAAATCACGTTGTAAACATTGATAACGTCGATTTATATGGTACTAGTTCAATTGTTTCAAATTGTGAACCAGGTCCACAGGAATGTGTGGCATGAACCGGCAAGGTACAATCCACGAACAGGGATCAGGTTGAAAGCAGTTACGCAGGTTCCAAAAACTCCAGGGGGAGTTCTTCGGCGGTGGCATGTTGCATAGAAAGTCACCATAGCCAAGATGGCGGCTGTGGAGACGAGATACATGTAGAGAGAAACTTGTCTACTGCAGAGAAAGTTGCAGAATGAGGCGCTGTTGATGATAACCCGTCTCAGGCCGGAATTCATATTGACTTAAGAAAGCACGGTCTTTAGGAATATTCAAAAGCTCAACCAGACGATTCATGCGCCTTTGATTGCCAAGGTAAACTTTGGATTGGAGACCATTTGAATCAGCTTAAACCATTCTCGTACTATCGTGAATGATTTCCGGAGGAGTGGTGGGCAGATGATAATGCCGAATCCATTTATGGTGGAGTTATGAATTTGTTTAAAATTGTTCATGAAGGCTTAGAGACTAGTTAGTGTGGGGATAATTATTCCAGCATTCTTGGTACCGGAGTTAAAGAAAAAATGAGCCATACGATAAAATCGGAATCATTGGAGGATAAGGTAACTGCGTTTGATTATGTGCCACACTGTATCCATGCCATGGGGGCGGTAAAAAGAAATATTCCAACAAAATGTGTCTTAATATGGACTGCAAATGGCTATGGATTCCGTTTGCCAAATGATTTCTTATGAAAAGATAGATGAGGTAGTAGAAGAAATAACTCTGTGTTTTTTCTTTGCTATAGTGGATATAAAAGATGTATACCGAGCAATTCCGGTGCATCCGTCTCATAGAACCATTCAAGGGTTTGTCAAGGACTTTGAGGATGGGGAGGGTGATCAATTTTTTTAATCATACCGTTTGGTTTTTAGGTTGAAATGTGCTCAGTGTATTTTTAAACAAAATCTGATTTTGAGGTGTGATGTGTACATAGGAACGGGGAGAAGAGTTGTTTCGGTTACTGGAAACAATTCTTTCAAGCCTTTTAAGAGGTTTTGGGTTTGGTGTAGTTTGGGAAATAGTAATTTCTCCTAGTCAAGTTGTCATATTCTTGGGTATAGAACTAGATAGGGTAAAAATGGAAATCAGACTTCTGGAGGAAAAGTATGAAAAATTGAAACAAAACGTTCACAAATATTTGGGGAGAGAAACAGTTACTTATCACGACATGGCTGCTCTAGCTGGTCATTTATCCCATGCAACTACAGTTGTTCATGGCGGGAGAACTTTTTTCTCGGCGTGTTGTTAATTTTGTTTATCATATGAAAAATAAACTTAAATAGGTTGTAGTTGTAATCCATGAGTCCATGAAAAGGCTTCGAGAAATATTTTTGGTCAGTGCTGTTTATCACTGCTGAGCTAGGGACAGAGAAGATGACGAGGCAAACTTGGGAATAAATAATTTATTATTATTGTAAAATGATAAATGATTGATTATATAAATAAAATGAATTAATACATAATTAATACATTGTTTATGGAATGTGTAAAGTGATAATAAATAGTAGGTGAAGTATAAGAGTTGGTTGAGTTAATACGTTTGATAAGAGTATATATAAGTTGTAGTTGAGTTGAAGTACAACGAGTATTTATGATAAAAGAGGTAATAACATAAATATTTGTATAAAATATGATGATGTTAATACATATAATATTTGTAAAATATATATAACGCCAAGAATGCCATTAATGGGTTGAGATGATGGGGTGTGGTGGTGGAAATAGGTAAATATTAAATAGTTATTAAGATTATAATAGTATAAGAAATTGGTAAGTGAGTCCGTTGGGGCTTATTATTTAGTGATTGCCCGTACCAGGCAGGTTCCTACGGCTTTCGCGGTGGACGTCTGTATATATGCTTTGTAGGCGTCCGACGTCCAGTGCCCGAACCTCTGGATGTCTAGTTCAGAGTGCCCTGCTCTGAATGCCTCCGTGGCGGCTGCTTTCCTTATGGAGTGCAGGGGGTAGCGGGCGGGGTCGGCCCCCGCTGCCCTCACGGCCACCGCCCACTGTTTCGCGACGTATGTGGCCGGCATCGGCCGCCGGGAGGCGTGGAATACCAGCAGTGGGTCGTCCCTTGAACACTGGGGGTTTCGTGCGACCGTTGCGGCCACGGCCGTGCACGGGCACATGTTCCCGTCGGGGGCGGGTAGTATCAGGCGGTCCTGGTGCTGGTCGTATTTCTGGGCATTTTTCGCGTGTTTTATTTTTAGCCGTAGTGCACCCTCGTGGTAGCTGACGTCTCCACGGGTGAGGTGTTTCTTGGGGTCGAAGGCCGCGACCGACGGAGGCGCCACCTCGGAGCACCGTAGGGCGCTGTAGAAGATGAGGAGTACGGCCGTCTTGACCGTCATCCCGTCTCTGTCGTGGGGTAAGGCCTCCACCGCTTGCCTGAAGGTGTTCATCGGGATCGGAGGGCGTTGACGAGGACGATAGGGGGTGGTGCGGTCGATGCCCTCGAGGGTCATGGTCAGCCGTGCGGATGCGGCTGGCGACAGTGCCACGCCCACCCTTTTGAGATGCTGCCGTACCCTTGCGACGTGGTTCCTGACCGTGGCGGGTGACGGGTCCCCTTGTGCTAGGTACTCGGCGAATGCTGATACCGTCTGGGGTCGTGGTCGTAGGTGATGGTCGCCCACCCTCCTGCAGAATGCTATATATGTCTCGACCGAGGTCCGGTGAGCGCGCATGGTCCCAGGGACGCGCGAGGCCTGCTGTCATGCCGCCGCCCTTCGCTGCAGTGATAGGTACGCCTGATCTGGATAATACAAATGGACGTACGTTGTTGAGGAAGTCCGTACATGGGTCGACAAGTGTAAGGTTGAATCGTCGTACATCGTTACATGCGTCATTAAAATATTTGTTATTGAGATGTGCTCGACTGAGGTTGTCAGGCACCACATTGTCAACACCTGGTATGTGTACATAGGATATTTCACACTGAAAGAGGGCCTGTACCATCCAGGCAGCCCTGGCACAGTCTAGAAGGACCTTGTTGTGGCCCCTGCTGTTCTGAAGTACATGGACAGCTGGGAGGTTATCACACATAATACGGATATGTCCCCCCCGGTCAGATTCCCGGATGAATGTCTGGAGGGCTATGACGACATTAGCTCCTTCCAGCTCGGTGATGTTAACCGCTCCATCCTCGACCGGGCCAACCTGACCGGCATATGCCCATTTTTCGTCGTTGCCTCCTATCCCACTGAGGCAGGCGTCAACGCCGATCGTACGGTTAGGAGTGGGCAGGGGGATGAGAGCTACCCCGTTCCACGCTTTTGAGAACTCGTCGAACCATCTGAGGTCGGCCCTCACGTCATTGCTAATGTTAATATACCTCTTTTTCGGTCCTCGTAGCGTCTCGAGCAACCTCGAGATAAAGAGGCGTGTTGGGCGGATACATTTAGACACGTGAACCAATTTACCCACCAACGATTCCATTTCTTTTCTGGAGACGGACCGGCGTTTGAGGAAGGCGGCGACCGTTTCCCGTATCTCGTCAAGCTTCATCTGAGGTACCGAGAGGGTCTTGGTCTCTGCGTTGATCGTGATGCCGAGCCATGTGAGGGACCGAGCCGGTCCTTGCCTCTTCGTGGGAGCTTCGGGTAGGCCTAGTTCCTCCAGCAGGCTGGTGACCTCGGCTGCATCCCGGACCGACTGCTCTCTGGAAGGAGATAGAACAATAATGTCATCCAGGTACATCCATGCTTTAAGGCCCCTGGCACGGAGTGTCGCGACTATGGCATCTGCAACCCGCTGCATGTGGCAGCTCGAGCATCGGGCCCCGAACACCATACTCGCCTCCAGGTAGAATTTTCCGGCCCACTCGAGGCATTGGAGGGGCCAGTCGAGTGGGTCTGACTTAAAGTTTTTGTAAGCGCAACTGACGTCGGTCGAGAAAAGGTGTACCTCATCGCCCATCCCGACCAGGTCGTCCACTATAGAATCAATTGAGGGTAGACCATGGCTCTGCACATTTCCAAATAGGGAGTTTTTAACAACGTAAGCATTGACTGAGTTGTCGTAGGGGAACGTGAGGTCCGATATGACACGGCGCTCCTCCGAGTCCCTCTTGGGCCGTGACATGAGCGGAGCGACATGGCACCAGGGGGAGAACGGGGGACAGCCGTAGGGGCCGACCAGCCCTCCAAGGCTGAGCTCCTTGGATATGAATGAGTCAATAGCCTGTGGGTAGTCGGTCGCGCTAGCGTGGTTAGGCGTTCCCACACTGTCGCTCACCGGTCCCATATACCCCAGGGGAAAACCGTAGGCAATGAGGTCGTAGAGCTCTGGGTCCACCCCGTCGATACATAATATTTTATTCCACGCGGCAAGATTGAGAGCAGTGGGAAGCGCAATCTTACAACAGACGCTATTAGGGAGTCCACTCGCTCGTACAGTGTCATAGATGCATGCCAGCTCGACCGAGTCAGTCGAGGCAGCGGACACAGACATGCTCGGCCAGTGTATTTCCCTGTGATATTTAAACGCCTGAGGGGACATGTCAATTTCGTGGTCAATAATATTATTTTCACATATATGTCGTATAGCTTTGAAGTCGGGGTCGTTACCTGCACTCGCTTGTTGGTGAGCGGTGGCCACGCCCCCTTCCTTTGCAGCAGCGGTCAAGTCGGAGTGTTCATTTCGAGTGCTGACGCACGTCGTACGCCAGTCAGATGTCTCCACTGAATTTTCCCTGGACGGCCGCATCTTTTGGCATCGATCCTCTTCATTACGACGTCTAGCGGGCACTATATACTTCGCAGGAGCCTGAAATCCGTGGCGGATCGAGCTCCGATCGAGCAGACCGGAAGTTCCGCCATCTTGGAATGGTTGGAGCTTGTTCCTCGCAGGCCGTTGCGGCTGCGTGTTGCTGGTGCCAGTTCCGGTTGACCATAGGGCGCCGCCATCTTGTACTCGCTCTCCGTGCGTAGCCTTCGGCTTGCCCGTCTGGTAGTGTAGATCCCTACGTTGAGACGCAGCGGTTGCCGCTGCTGCTCTCCTCCCCGATGTTTCGTCTCCTTCCCGCATCAAACCAGTGGATACAGGCGTCTCTAACAACGAAGTGCCGGAGACGCCTACTGCCCGTTTTTTGGTGCCGTACGGCCGTGTTGGTCTCCCTGCCTCCTGTCACGGTCCAACCTGTCGCAGACTGACATGTTGTGCCCGTTGTAGAAGTTGCCCGTACGCCCGTAACAGTAGGAGCAAGCATGAACACATGTAATCCCACCTTCCTCGTGGTCGCCTCGATAGCTGCAGCCCTTAGTAGCGTTGAAGTCCCTACACGCAACCTCACGACCGCGCTGACCGGTCCTTGAGCTCGTGTTGTTTGTCGCACCTCTAGGGGGGGCGACAGCTGCTTGCCTACTTGACCCAGTATGTACCGGGGCACGGTCCATGAGGCATAATCGAACTCGCTCATGTTGTATCACATGCCAGTCCGACCACGTTATCTTTCCCTTTTCTATTTGGTCGAAAATATGTTGAGAAAATCTCCTGACCAAGGGCCATGGTCGCACCATTGCGTCGTCTACGACGCCCTGGAGATGCTCGAGTATGTGGGGGTTATTGTAGAGGTCCGACCGGCATTCATCTCTAACAAGGCATATAAGGGCTCTTATGTACTCCAACATGGTAATGTCCTTACGTGCTTCCAGCTTTTGCTTGAGACTGTCCACCCCCTCCCGGTCGAGATACATGAAGGGTTTGGGGATGTAACAGTCGATAAATATATCGGAAGAGAGTGCGACCTTACCTTCGGACCGGAGTGGTCGCATAAACTCTCTGGCAAATTCATCCTCCAAATAACCGTCGTAGTCCTGTTGTCTACGTAGTTGTCGCGGGGGAGGCATGACCTGGTCCGTAGAATGGAATCGTCCCGGCTCTGAAGGTTCTCGTCGTGGAGTGCGCGCTGGGGTGCCCCAGTTGGTGCGGGTGTCATGGCGTCTCCTCGTCGGTGGGGACCGCCGGCGGTCCATGTTGGATTTGAGGAGGAGGTCCATTTTTCGGCCGAGCCCGCGGACATCTTCCTCCAGGCGATCCACCCTTTTACTGGACCGAGAGCTACAGGTACTTGCCTCGTCGATGGTTTCGTAACCCGACCGGTCGTATTTGAAGATTACTTCGTTCTCGGCTTCGCTCTGGGATTCAATGGCCTCGGACCCGTCCTCTGATTCTTCCCTTTCTCTCTCCATTCTCTCATTCCTCTCGCTTCTCGTTTTTCCTCTTGTCTGGGGGGCCATAATAACGGCCGTTCTTGTACTTTGTTCTTGTAAGTTGGTTGTAAAGTACCGCAGGTGTAGGTGAATGAGTTGCCAAAAAGAGGTGAGGGTAAAATGAAACGATGTGTGTGGTGAGAGGTTTGGTGAAGGAATGGAGCGCAGGCGGTACGTGTGCGCCAGATGAGGTGTGAGGTGAGATTGGTGTGAGATCTGTCCACCAGACGTCAGCAGTGACCAGTCCCACCAAAACGGTGGGACAACACAATTTCGATATTGAAGCAAAATACATCAAGTCAGAGGAAAACATTTTTCAAGATTCTATGTCATGTTATTTTGATCCAAAAATGAAAGCAGACATTCCTCCGTGGTTTACGGAAAATATTTGCTGCTTTCAGGTCTCGAATCAGAGATGCAACGATTTCAGTCGAGATGGATGGCTCCGAATACTTGTGTGTTTTTGTGAAATTTATTCATTCCGTCGAGGTTTGTGACAAACTTCTTGGTAGGAAGATTCTTTCCCACGCATCCAACGAAGTGAGGGGCTTCCTCCCTGAAATCCCAAACGTAAACAGACTCTGCTCGAATAGGAAAGTGCGCCGGGGGTAAGGTGACGCCCCCGGCCAATCAGAAGCGACGAAAGTTGGGTAGTCAGACGGCCTGGGGAACTTCCCTCGGCTTGCTCCCTTCTTCTCCCTATTCTGTGGTCGCAAGCAGTGGGGATAGGAGGTGAATCAAGCTAAGCCTGGGAGCTGTTTCAGAACCATAGACTTCACTCGACTTTTGAAACAGCTCCCAGGTCTATCTACATCCAAATACTTGTGTGACTAGACATTGTCAATGGCGCCATTTTTTAAAGATTTTGCTTGGATTATAATTTAAAGGCCTTGCCTGCATCTTCTTATGTAATTTGTTTGTATCTGTCTTATATGGCACAGTCATTTGAATATTCCTCTATGATTGATTATCTCTCGGCAGTAAGGTTAATGGGATTCCTCACAGATGATTTTTCTATTAAACAAACATTGATAGGAATAAAAAGGTTTTTTCGTTCTAAGATTGTTCAATCTTCTCCCATTACAAAGGAACAACTTTTGTTAATATTTCGTCAATTAATTATCACACACACAGAGGACTTTGCCTTCTGGTTAACATGTGTATTGGGTTTTAGGGGGTTGTTACGTAAGTCAAATCTGTTGGAGAAAGGTTTGGCCATTTTGGTCAGGGATGTAGAATTCCTGGGGGATTATATATGAATATCTTTGAATCGTACCAAAACAATTCAATTTGATGAAAGAACCCTTTTGCTACCTTTTAGAGAGATTCCGGGTTCTCCCTTTTCTGTTTTTACATATGTTTCTTCTTTAATATCATTAGTCACTTATGATAATGGCTATGATCAATTGTTGTCTTTTATATCAAAGGGTGTTCGGGTAAGAGCGATTTATCAGTGGTTTTCTACTAAAAAAAAAAGATTTATGTGGCAAAATTGAAACGAGTGGATTAACCTCGCACTCGTTACGTTATAGTAGAGCGACTGCTCTGCACTGTGCAGGCATTCCCCTACTGGTCATCAAACAGTAGGGAGACTTGATGAGCTGGTCTGTCTCTCTGTAAATTCAACAGGTGTTGGAGAAAAAATGGGAATTGATCAATCTGATTATTTCTAAAGTTTTTGAGTGATCGTTTGGCGGTTGGCGGGTGTGTACTTTTGATAAATCACACTATTCTGCCAAACATATTCACTCTCTTGTCTTTATTGTTAATTGTATATAAATTTGTGTAACTACAGTTTATCATATATATTATAGTTCTATTAATCAATTATCTATATGCATATCATTATCACATATGATTATCATTCATCACGTTATAAACGCCCTGTGTGTTCCTCTGTGTAGAGCGAACCCATTTGAGCCTCATGACAGTGGCAGTAGGATTACCCAAACATCCAAGGTAGTTGAGCAAGGGAACTGGCTTCGGCTTGTGGACTTACTCCCTTTGCTTTACTTGGCCTTCCAGTGCCGAGGTACTATATAGAAAAGTATCAATCGATCGTTAACCTACGATCTGGAGTCATGTTTTGTGTTAGTAGGGATCTATAAGAGACATCCGAAGATAGTTACAAACCGGGTAACACTTGAACCAACCTAAAACCACATTGGGTAGCATAGTCTCACTGCTGGGATAGATAGAATCTAATCTATAGGTAGAGATCCGTAAAGGCTAGAACCAGTGGACCGCAACACATTGGTCATTATCTGTTTCTCCATTCCTATAATTTCAGCTTAACGATTATATATTTGTATATACATATTTATTATTTGGTACTATCAACTATTTATATACTTGATGTAGATGTTGTTGATTTTCTGGGATATATGTGTTCCCACTTGACTTCAGCATCATACAGTTTATACAGGTATAGATTCTTTCATTATGTTTTCTGGTATAGATTCAATCATTTTTATAATTTGGTGTAGAGTTAGTTAATGGTGGCATAAATGATATTACATCATTTTCACGTTCAATTGGACTATATAGTAGGAGATGTTTTCTTTTTGTATTAGTTTTGGTTCTTCATCATCTAATTAAATTTCTCTTGTGTCCCTGATATTAGTTCTTGGTGTCTTGATATTCACTTCGTTTATCAACTTGGTTTCTCACTTTAGGTATGCCAGTCAGACTCTCTCATTTATTTATCGTTTGATTTATTTATCATTTTAATCAAATATGCTCAATCACATGTCATCCCAGGTTCGTCCTTTTTTCATTGAATGAAGTTACATGTCTCAAGGGATACTTCTTGTTATTCAATAATTCTATGAATCAATTCTGTAAGACCACTCATTTGCGGTTTCAGTTTCAGAAACGAGCTCTGGTAGACATGCGTGCTCCCCCTTAGCCTATAGCATGACCCAGTGGGATACATATATACGTTAAAGTATGACACGTCATATCTCGTGACATCAAGATATGACGTTGTGTGATACTTCACTACGTCACACGGCACAGCGTCATCAATTCGTGACGACTCGGTATGACGCATGAGGAGCCCAGTTAAAAAATGTGTTCAACATGCAAGTTCATACCAACTCAGCCTCGGCTACCTCACCTACATCTCAGCAAGAGGCACGAGAAACACATGACTGCAGGCGTTCTGTGAGACAAATGGGTGCGCAAATATGTTGGTGGTGCCATCTTGTGCTGCAGCACCATACAGGGTTATACCGTTGCACATCGCCTATCTAGGACTGATTTCCAGCATGGCTGTATATGTCGCACAAATTGTAATAGTGGCATAACCCAAATTATCTTACATGCCCGTGCATGAGACTAAGGCTTACCCTGGATGGAAGTTATTTTTAGATACCATAAGAGCGTACCAAAATTCAGTGTACGGGCACCGGGTGCGCGTAAAGGCTGTACAATGTCACAGATCAATGACTGAAAAAGAACTGAAGGCTGATTATAGGCATCGACCATAAATACACACAATAAGAACCTTTGAAATCGGTACATAAATGTATCATTAAATGTAAAGCATCAAGATACGAGGTTAAAAAATATCAATAAAATTGGCATGCCATAACACCACACAGGGATGACAGTAAGATTGCAAAATGTAAATAAACCGTTGATGTTACAATGTCATCAAGGAGAGTGATAGCGGAGGGTTGAGACAGAGATTAGTCAGCGCAGGTGCCACGAAAGAATTCAGGAAGAGTGAGAGGTAGCGATTTCGTCACACGGAAACTTTTGCTCCTAATTTAAGCTGACTTGAGGCGGGGCGTTTTTTTTTCCATAGTCTAGTGTGATAATTTTTGTTAGGGTATTTATGATTTCGGGTGCCTCTTTAGTGCTGGGCATTCCTATTGTATAGGAATGTTGCCAGGAAATATTCAGTTGGTTACTCAAATGAGGCAGTGTGATAACCACGGCAATCAATCAAATACGGCTTACTTGCCGAGCGTATGCTTTCGTTCCTTCCCAACATAAAGCAACACTAAGAATGCGCTTGGAGATTGATCATAACACGCTCCAGTTTCGCTTTCATTTCAAAACCAAAGTCGTCGTGAAAACCACGGTGGGAGTACACGATGCTGTGCCCAGAAACTTTGACAATGGCGCTTTTATAAGTATTTAATAATTTCCCCCATTTTTAGGATATATATTTATGATAGAAAGAATACATATGTAAAATAGGGGTTTTGCCGTGGCCAGGCTGCGAGTAAAGAATGGTGCATGTGCTGCTCTCGCCAGGAAAGTTCAAGACTCCTGAAAGTGGTTCTAGAATGGGCACTTACAAAAACGAATATGAAACGATGAACTGAGAAAGTATGGACTTTAACAAACGATGCAGTGTTGATGAGAAGTAAAAAGAATGATTGGCAGCCTGTATTGAAAATTACTAATAATTTATCAATTATTTACAGTTGTAAGACTACTAACTAGCGAAGATGAGGGTGGACGAATAATAATAGTTCAAGTTATACTTAAATACAGTCATATCCTAGATACCCAGTTTCCCTATAACTAATCATAATCAATAAATAACCGATTGTGTTACTCACTAATTCATCGACTCAATGGTACCCAGAGTCTGCTCAAAGAGTGATAATGATGAACGTTGAGCTCGTTGACAATAGTAATAAATAAACGTCACTAGTGTACAGAATATGTGATGCATAAGATTTAGATGTCTTTAGATTTGAATGTGTTGAGCTTAAATGTGAATTAATCCAAATTTTCTTGTTTCCATCCATTGTGTTTTCATTTTTCCATGGATGATATACCCGATCAATGTCTGATATGTTAATGTCTCGTATTATAGGTTTAATGAGAAGCGTCTTTAGTAAGGATGCTGTAATAGATATGGAAGTTGTGTGGGTTAGATCTTTTAACAGAAGCAGCCTGCCCAGCTCCAACTGTGGACGCCATGGCCATATCTGGATACAAACAGCTGCATAATGCAGAAGAAACCTCACCACGCTATCTCTGATGTGATTTTGTGATACCAATGTAAGAAATGAATTATGGGGGCTGGCCGGTGGTCTAGATCTGCGTATGCCCCTTATCAGCGCAGGCCCCGGATGTATGTCTGTGCTGGGGGTCTATCTAAAAATCCGCCAGGTGGCGCCAGTGGTGGCGTCATGTCTACACAGGGGGCAAACAGATATGGGCAAAACACGGCCATATTGTGCCGCCCTGTGTGATCTGCTCAACATTTTAGGACTTGGCTTCCACCCAATATAGCTCCCACAACCACTGCTCCGCTAGTTTTTATCGAAGGTGTCAGATGACTTGGCAATGTTCTCTACTATTTCATTTCTTCCCTTTTCTGTGTTTGTTCCTCTTCTTTTTATCTTATTAGGTGAATGAAATTGTAAGCTAGTTGTGATTGCTGGCGGAGCGGCATTCCTCAAGATGGCGGTGTTGACAAACTAAGAGGATCCTCGACTATAACACTGTTTCTGATGACGGTTAAGATTCTTTTTTGTATATCGGTCATGACTCACTCCTCAATATTCTATACCGAGTTATTCAGCAGGGACTGGTCTGAAAAGGAAAGTCACATTGGCATCGAAGGATTTAGATAGAACTGACTAGTTTTTTATGCCACGACGTAATACTGCATGAGGCGATAGCCGAGTGTATTGAGGAGCGGACCTGCCCAGAGTGGCTTAAAAACTAATCAGGCTAACTCGAGTTCGGTTCTATATAAAATTTATCCTGCCCTGTCTACTCAACAACCAACGCTAAATGAGTGGCAGATATCTATTTGCTACTTGTTATTGTCAGAGCGAGCCGCAGTTAACTCTGATTTGCATCTAAGTTAATTATCTACACAGTATTGGTTCGGTCTGCTCTAGGAGAGGTTATAGTTCGCCATGTTTTCAATGTACTTGCTCTGATATCAATGTCTAAAAGTGTGCAAACAACATATAATCAGTTTAATAATAACATATAAAAGATGAATATGATCATTAAAACCGTTGACTAGAAGGAGATGAATACACCGATCTGTGTGGACCATTCGGATTTGAACATCAAGCCAGCCGGGCAGGAGCAAGTTGGATGTCACTTGTAAATGTCATCATAGGTAGCAATTGCTCCGGTGTCCCAGCCTCAGGTTCTGATTGTTTGTGATGATATCGAGATATTGATGAGTCTACACACTTTCTTAACATTCTAGTCGGGCGTTCTAGTTAATATATGCACAAGGTTAAAACAGGTTTTATTCTCAGGCTTGTTTTAAATCGTTATTTTGATGCGAAGCCTTACGCAGTAGGCCTATGTCAGGTTGTCTTACCCGGCGTTTACATTAGACGACTAAATACGTGGCGAATGTAGATTGTCAGCCAATAGTCGTCAGGTGGTGGCAATGTCCACAGCAAAAGTCGTCTGCCTCAGAATGGAAGCGTTTACACTGACGACTCTCAATAGAAACGGTCATCGGCGATTAATTGAGTCAACCTTTGTGTACCTATGTATATATGGCCATTCATCCGTTATCTGCAACCCCCCCCCCCCCCCCCCCAGGAGATATCAAATATTTCGTTTGAATTCCCCAATGGACAAAGCACCTGGAAAAATGTTCCTATCCCCCCCCCCCCCAACACCCATCTATCCCTCCCCCTCACCCCCCCCCCCCCCCCTATCCTACCTATCCCTGCAGCAAAAATGCTTATCCCCCCTCCTAGAGAAATGAAGATGAAATAAGCACACACACACCCCTCTCAGTTCCCCCTATAAATCCCCACCAAGATGATACCAAAAATCACTCCCTGCCCCCAAACAAAAGCACCCGCCCCCACCACCCCCGCCACTGTCGCCCCCACCCCTACCCACACACCCCCAACCAAAGACCCCCCAACACCCGCACCACCCTCACCCCCCCCCCCCCTACCCCCCATTCCCCTTATGTCTCGAAGCAAAGCACACGTTTTGTGTCAAAAGTTCAGGGGGTCGCCGACTCTGTTTTCACAGAATCGCCGCCCCTGTAGACGACTAATTCAAGCCGGCTTGAAATAGTCACCCGTGTCAGAGCGGGTCCAATAGTCGTGAGGTGGTAGCTCAAGACCCGGTCGTTGATTGGTCGATTTTATTATGCCCTTAGAGGCATAAATAACACTTTATGTCATGGCATGCTACATAAAATTAGCTAATGTTAAGCCTAGGGATTTTTTTAATCGAGGGTAGGGTAAAGAATTGTATGAATGTACCATTTGTTAAAAGGTTTGTTGAAGTAAAGAAACAAATTTATTTAGGTAATTGGATCAAAAGAAAGAAAAAAACTCAGGACAGAAAAGATGTCCATTGTCTCTGATCTCGTTCTCATATTCTCCCTCCCTCACTCTTCTCTTGGTCTCACATCCTACGCACCATTACCACCCATTGTTCTTCTCCTTCTCCCCTCCATTTCGCTTCAATGGTCCATCCCTTTCCCTTACCTCATTACTGCTACCATTTCTCCCCTCTTCCTTCTACTCTTTTACTTCCCTTATTTCTTCTCCACCACCTAACTCATTCACAGACCTGCTCTTACCTTCTGCCTTAACACACACACCCTGTCTGTCTTTCTCTTTGTCTCTCTGTGACTCTCTCTCTCTCTCTCTCTCTCTCTCTCTCTCTCTCTCTCTCTCTCTCTTTATATATATATATATATATATATATATATATATATATATATATATATATATATATGCCCCTTGCCTTTATGCCTGACTCAGACCATTATCCATTATGATTCACTCATTGCCTGCCTTCCTCAATGAGTACATACGTGCCAGTATCCCTCCTTGTCTGCCTCCGTTCTACCCGCACCTCCCTATACCCATCATGCCCTCCCATCGCCCTTCTTCTCTCACTTCTTTCATTTCCTCCTTCCCTTTGCTCATGTCGCCCCGCTGCCTGTCCCACTCCTTTTAATGTCCCCTCTTTCATTCTTCCGGTTTTTCCTTTTTCTTTCCTCGATTCCTCGGTCACTCCATTCCTCCCTCCTTACATTTCTCTTTGCCCCGCCTAGGCTGTCACGTGCCTGCCTGCCGACCGCCAGTCGCCTGTAGATGGCGGGTGACGGCTTCAAAGGTAGTCACTTCACGCCGTCACTGACACCACCGTCCCCCCCCCCCCCCTGGCCCTGTACCTTCTAACAGGACACCGTATGTCATCGCCAAAAAGGGAGGCGATCTGAGGTGTCAAATACACACGCCCAAAGTAGGTCAAGGTGAAATTATCCGAAAAAGTAATCCAGTCAGGTTATAAGATAAAAAGGTTTAATCAAACTGCAGTATATGATGAAATACAAAAAAGCCTCGGACGGTACAGTGTGCCGTGCGGGTATAAATAAGCCATGGGTAGGAGCGGGCAGTATACGCACTTGATACAGCCGTAGGTATATAATAATACCTATTATTTCTCACTGATTGGTATTCAACAATTTCAACTAATATTTCCAAGTTGAGGTAACATTCACATGCCATTGTACAAGTCAAGGAATATTTACCCATATATCATATTCTAAGCAAATGCTAGTCCACTTGTTTCCTATGTCTGTATACAATTTGTACATTGTATTGTGATGTCTCTTGTATGTAATAAGTAATCTCTATTGTAGTGGTTTTTTTTACTCTGTCCTGTCAATCGCTATGCTATATAAGTGTGATTCTGATGTTGTTATTGAAACCCAAAAAAAATACAAAAATAGAGCAAGCTCATAAAATAAGAGTAAGGTTATCAAGTAATCCATATCAAATACTAGTCAAAGGATTAACAACCAATTCAATGATTAAGTGCAATCTTAGGGTAACATCATATACGGAAACTGGCTTACTGTCTACGTTCGTCAAAAATACGGGGTGAAATTGTTGATCATATATACACCCCGATGCCGTAGGCAGAGGGATGTATGTGATCAACAATTTTACCAAGTATTTTGACGTACGAAGACAGTCAGCCCGTTTTCGTATTATTATATACCTAAAAATGGCGAAGTTTTACCTGGTCACGTGATTACATACCCCGTACGTCACAGTGTGGCGTACGGGTATAAATACGCCATGGGTAGGAGCGGGCAGTATACGTAGTTCATACAGACACAGGTATATAATAATATTGAAAACTCAGCTAGACTTTCTATTTGAAATAAAATACTAAGAAATGTAGAAATCCTTAATGGATGATCTCATATTTGAACTTTGTGGGATTGACACATGTAAACTACCAGGGATAGTCACACGTTAACTACGAGGGGAAGTCGCATGTATAACGCAATCTTCGGAAAAATACTGAAAATAAAGAGAGCTAAGTTCAATTTGAAAAAAGGAGTTCACACTAGATATATACCCTGCGTGGCAAGTTTTGCTAACTCATATTTTTGGCCAGTTCTTGATAAGCGACCTTACACTAACACTCATCTCATACTTGATGATATCCATCCTAGTTAACAGGGCGAATTTTTGTGGAAAAGGGCAATTTTTCGTCCGTATTTCCCAGTCTAAACATTGTCAGGACCGCAAGAGTAACAAAGGTATTAATAGCACCTTTCCCCACATCATCAATGACCTTGATATGCTCACAAAAATAGTATTACCACCGAATTACAAATTCCCGATTGGGCTGAATTACGCTGAGTTTGTACACAAGCGAAAAAGGGCCGAATCTTTTCCTTGCCTTGGTAAAATGTCGTTGATTTCCACCTGGCCTATTCCAGTTGGCCGCCTGGTTTCAAATGCTGTAGGGAACTGTGTACGGCCATTCGCCATCTCACCGAATAGACTAGAGGGACAAACGTAGTCAACGCGTGGACAGCAACCAGTCGCCCTACCATCAAACAGGGCGCACTGCGCCACATCAAAGAGTACGCACAGCCGGATCTATTTTCAAATCGCGATTGGGATGTATTCGGCCGGAGGCGGAGGGTTGAGATGGCGCTGGGTGATTTTCCTGTGGGTGACATGTCCTCGCACCAAACCTGGTATCAGCTGACTTTGGGAGAATGTGATCACAGGAAAAGGGTGATTCCTTCCATGGCATCTCCTATCGCCCACCCTCCACCCCCCCCCCCCCCCCACACACACACACACACACATATATATATATATATATATATATATATATATATATATATATATATATATATATATATCCCTCCGTCTATACCCTACAAATCCAATGCACACCAACACACATACAACTAAACGATATGGCCCTGTCATAAGGAATAGAAAAACAGTGGCTCAATAGCGCTCTGTCACAGTGTATCCCTATGCTACCAGAACATGTTCCCTTCGCGGACGGAGAGACAGTATATGGCCGTTTGAACCTGATACAGCTACTAGCAGACGGTATCCCTAGTGTCAGAGCAACTAGAGGGAAACAACACTTTTGATCCTGTCAAAGCCAACCCCCTCCCACCTTCCCGCCGCCGCCATGTTGTCAGCCATCTTGTTAACAGCACTAGACGTTATCTGCAGCTGTAAACGTCCGCGGATCGAGCGCTGCATTGTGCTCAGCTTAAAACCAGAGCGGCACTGCATTGCTCTCCGGGAGATGTGTGGTGTGAAGCTTGGAATAACATGTGTATGTTAGTGGGGAAGCTACAAAACGGTGACTAATTATATCTACCCCTGTTGACTTCTGATCACGCTGTAAATCCCTACACTTGACTTGGAACCTCCCCAAGATATTTGTCTATTAATCGAATTTGACGTGGTTGATATTCATTTTGCAGTCTGATATTGTCCGACTTTAATTTCTAATTCAAAAGGACACCCTCCTACTCAATAAGATAGAACTTAACCTTAGCTGCCGCATGACTGTTGCCTGCCAAACTCTATATCTATCTGAAAAGAAATAACATAGACGTTCCAATGGAGATAAAGGATGATAATCGTGTTTTACATAAATTATATAGATCCATATAGAACCAGATGAAATAAATGGCATCATTTGTAGGGAAAATGATAGAATGAACCTTCCTTTCTTATTCAATCAAAGATCGGTCTCAAGTGTCCCGTATATTCTATAGCTACATACATTAGTGGCAAATTGGAGGTCGGCAGTAATACGAGACAGATTGGGCCACAGTAGCCAAGGACGCCCTCTCACGTGGCGCGGCCCGTTCATGTGCAGTCACCGGTCATGTGGATACGCCCAATCTGACTCACAACCTGTGGCTCCCCGACCTGACTTAGGTTTACCCCCGATAAACCGTCTTTAGATAAGGAGACTGAAGAAAAAAAACCCACTGAAAATGGGGAAAAATATGACAACCATTGCAACAAAATCTCAGTCCACAAAAAGGGAGTTTGGAGTTGGACAACCAGAAAACAGTCGAAACCAATGGACGCTTGCTTCTGCTCAGCTGCGGCTCACTATTCTTTACCATGTGGCAGCAGCCGCTCACCCCGGGTGGCCTCATAGATCACCAGTAATGATCTCGCTCTAAAACCTTAAAATGTCCTCAATGGGCAGAAAGCCACCCTGGGCCCGTTGCTCCACGTTTACGACAGAATTGCGGATCGCAGAATAGCGATCCAAGGGCCTAAACGTTGCTCCTGTAATTTTGCGGATCGCGTCGTAATCGCATAGGCGCATCGCCACGTAAAATATTGCTCTTAGCAATACTTTTTCCGAGGACCTTCTCAGCACTGCGGAACATATCGCTATGGGCTAAATACAGCCCTATATGATATTTCAAATAACGACCCATGGTGGCACCACCGACCCCTGCTCCTTGTTCTTCTGCCTATAGGAAATAGCGATCCACGACACAAGGTGTCAGGCCAGTTTTAACTGTAATGCCATCTGTATTTAATTAAAGAACTAATGAATCTTCCCCTGTCTCATTCAATATGTGCCCCATAATTGTTGTATCGCTATCGCATCGTGAAAATTAGCGATACCGCGGAAATATAGGGATACGATCCGATATTACGGGAGCAACGCTTTTCCAGTCGGATCGTTAAAATAATCGTAAAAATAAAATTGCGATCCGATCATAGCTAGTGATACCACAAAAACAGGAGCAACAGGGCACTGATCAGACAATAATTCACCAGCTGCTGACTCCGGGTCAAGTTACACAACACCACCTGACCTAGTAGTGGGTACGAAGGTTAGTCACTCTACACATGCCTCGGGGCCTTGTAACTCCCTGCTCCCTCTCCTGCTTCTCTCCAGTATTAGATATCTCCACACCGTACCCTATAGCCAAGATCACCAAGAACTTGGCCCGTCACCCCGGATACACAAACTGTTGATACCCGTTTACACATGTCTACCATTGTCGTCCCGTTATCGGTCATTTACTCCCCCTAGGGTTCTGTAACTTAATCATGGTCAATTGCCCCAGCAAAAGATCTCTCAACCTTTCCTCACAAAGTTGATGCTCGTCAATCTGCAACTAGAGGTTCTCACTGCATATGTTGCCTCAGGATGGACTCCCCATCCCCACCTCGGGTGCTGACCAACCCCTGGGTAGGAGAGAGGGACCTTGTTCAGGTGTCACTGCACGCCACTCCCCCTCACCTTCACCTGGTCCCTTCCCTCCAGCCATGTGCCAGAGGTGTCGCTCAACGCGTGCCCATGCAGCACATCTCATCTCTGTGGCCCTCGCCTTATCCTACATGTCTCTACATGGCACCTGCAAACTGTCCAACCACAGTAGCCCACTCAAGACCAGTCAGGTTATTTCTGTCTCACCAATATGAGCTCCTCACACCTGCTCACAACTGCTCAATGATTCTACGGCTGCCCTCACCCTGCACAGACACGGGCCCTGTGCTCATCCACCAACACAAGCCAGCAGTTCCCCTCATCCCTCACCCTCACTTCTCGCACCATACTTCGCAGCTGTCAATGCCCAATCTGACTCACCCTTACACGGGCCCGCACAACAACACAATACCAGCTCCCCGCAATGATTGCCCCTTATCAAAACACCTTCCCCTCAGAGCCTCTCGGTCGTTTTACCTGGGCTCTCTCCCCTGCCCCTGACTTCCCGGGCGGTTCACACCGGACCCTCTCCCGCCTGGCAGTTCGACCATACAGAAACTACTCTCACCACCCAGGCTGCCCTCAATCCCAAAACCCCTCACCTCCCAGGCCCTCCCCCTCCCGAAGCGTCTCTCTCTCTGCTCCCTCAAGACTGGAGCCAATGTCCCATCGGCTCTCTAACAGAGCTACAAACTCAACTATGCACCAGGGACCTGTTTCAGTAGTTTCGTGACATTAGGCCTAGACAGACATCAACAGCTGCAACAACAGTGCAAGCAATAGGGGAAATATTTTTGTCAGGTTTTGATGTCAAATATCAGCGGATCAGAGCAGCCAATTTTCTTCATATGTGCAAAGAGGGAGGAGGGACCACATTCGGCCGTAACTTACCTTAAGTCACCTTAACTTGACCTGTACATCATAAGTAACCGTAAGTGAACTGGTCCAGAACCGTGAATGACATAAGTGACCTTGCATTGACATGAACTTGTCTGTGACCTGTCAGGCTTTGAATGTAGGTTGACGCACTGTGGACCTACAGCGGTATGCCGACCAGACCCAGACAAGACCACATTGATCTACGGCAGCCTCAACTTGACACGATGTGCCCTTAAGTCGACAGCCCATTTTGGGCCAAGCGGAGAAAACCCATAAAAATGTCAATTTCCAAGGTGACTTATAATTTGCGCAAAATTCAATGTGGAACTGTAAGGCTGCTAAGGCTTGAGGCTTAACTAATATACCATTTTTTAAACTCCTCAGGTTTTACTTATCTTGGCCTCATGAGATTAGTACGCAGTAGAAATCATGTAAATTTGCATAGCCTGATGCACACAGCTCACTACATGTAATTGTCTCTTATCATGACAAACACTGATTTCGAGTCACCGAGACAGGAAGCCAACCAGATGCACTTGATAAGAGGATTGGAAGAAATCGATTTGACAACTTGATTGAAATTTACGGTGAAGATAGGATGGAAATAGAGCACAATTTTAAAAAGGATTGGGCTTAGATATGCCTAACATACCTGATCTAGTGCACGCACACTAATAAACAGTCATACTCAAAGAGTAATCTTTTATATCAATTGTATTGTTTTATCTTAATGGTGTTTTCTTTATGGTGATAGTTTCTATATTCAATTGTGTTTCCATCTGCCTGTCCAGTAGTATAATGTCCCTGAAAAGGAACCGGAGATGAGTAGACCTATGCTTTAAAAAACCTCATATCGATCTGGGAATGTTAACCTTGTTACCCTAGAAACGGCCTCACACTCGCGCCAGGTACCCTCCGACACGCATACCTTGAAGAAGCAACAGACCAAGCATCACTGCTGGTAATTCATCAACTGGCCTGCGTTTATTAATTAGTCATTACTATGATGACAAGCACCTAGATCCAGGACACCTGGTTTCCGAGTGTAAGGCCCGGCGTCCACCTACTACGATGTGGCACCGAAACGGTCTACGATGCACCTCCCGATAGAAAATCAAAATCGCGTCGGAAGGTCCTCTAATATCGGGGCAGTTGATCATGTTTCTACGATTAGGCACCGAAAAGACCCCATTAAGATGCATGGTGGGTTGGCATGTCTAGACATATGTCTAGGATTTTGCACCTTCACAATATGTCTCCGATATTTGCTCTTTGTGTCGGTGCCATATCGGGAGGTCTAAATTTCTATCGTAGGAGGTGGACACCAGGCCTTAGCTGCATTAAACCACTGAGGCTGTTAGCCTGTTTCCATCGGCCGATTATTCTACACTGATCTGCAGTCAGGAACCACCGACCGATTATATGGGAGCACCAATGCAAAATCGGTAAAGGGAAACAAGCGAGCGTGTGAAACTGTCACCGATTATGCATTGAGGCTACCACTGACTGATTTGCCACAGACCAACAGAATTAAACCACTTTGATCTCATGATCCTAATGAAATATATATTTCTATCCCACAATCAGTTGATGTTCTATATGCTTAACCTTATGCATTCTTTCCAATGAAGTTACATATCAGGTGGCGTCAACATTTAGGTTTAATAGACAGCGCCGTTACAGTTTTAAAGGTTGTATGCATTCACTCTAAAACATGCCCGGTATCTATTGCATGGTACAGAGTTACAATATTATCATTCGGATTGCACAAATGTCTCAGTCCCATTACACCACTGAGTTAGCGGACCATTTCTCCATATCGTCTTTCGGTCTGTCAGTGTGTAAAGATGCTGCTATTCATACACCGAATAATCCCATTATTGACTAATTAGCTGAGACTGTACTGAACGAGCGATTAGAACAACGTCTACTCATTACGGCATCAGCATATTGCCAGCGTCTTTGTTTTAGGAGAGTAATTAACACGTGTGAATAGAGCTTGAGGCTGCCTAATTATCGCTATGACTCAGAACATGGATGCAGTGTCTTCTAGATGTACCGATGATATAGTTAAGTGATTTTGTCTGAAACAAGAACTAAATGTGCTGCGTAGATACAAGGAACCTATAATGTTCTCTCAGATCTTATGCTGAATCAAATTTGAAGATCTGTGTAGGCATTGTCTTCAGTTAACGGAAGGACAATGGCTTGTTAGTTAATTGATGAGGCTGTACGCCGTAGCAACTGTTTATGTCGAATGTCTATGAATTACGCACCTACAGACTTATAAAATACGCTCAGCATGTAGAATATCTTCCGATGTAACAAATACATCATCTAAGAGAGCTTTACAGCAGTCGATTCACGGTGTTCATTATTACAAAATATACCTACTTAATTCATTTGAGCAGATTCCATCCCAGGGACTTTAAAGCTGTATCATTAGCTGATGTAAAAGATGCAATACAGTAGAGAATGATTACATGGAACTACCTGACCATGCTGTGCAAGCTACAAAACAATATGAAACTGGGAGTACCGTGGCACACTGTCAGGCCTTGTGTACATGTACCCTGGACAACTTTGAGGCAATCATCGTCTATAGGAGCGCTGCTCCAATGCTAAAGCATAGGAGTGGTGTTAGGGCCTCGCTACCTGCGCCGACAGTCAGACTGGAGCTATAAAACTGACACCTAGACAGCTGGGGGCAGTCAGTCACGCCTGACACTCAGCAGTGTACACACACAGCCGTGATTACAAACCATGACAAACACTATAGGCAGTACAATGACCACAACAAGAAAATATGGTAACTAAAACAAGTATGTGTATGTATGTGTACCATGTGTGTATCTCTGTATCTGTCTTTGCCTGTCTCTATATCTTATTCTGTCAGTGTATGTATCTGTGTCTGTGTGTGTTTGTGTGAGCCTGTGAAACTGCTTTTTCTGTCTGAGTATACATGTCTGTTTATGTATGTATATCTTTCTGTTTCTCTGTGTATCTATGTATATATGTGTGTTTCTGTGTGAACTTGTTCCTCATACACAATATAATAACTGAAGTCACTGTGAATCCCATGTTTTAGTGTGTCTTTTTCAATGCCCCACCTGTGGTGTGCATGCCTTAGTAAACCCCACACTTATGACCTGCAAGCCACCCTGCGAGTTGGGTATATCCCCCATGCCTGATCGCGGTGCGGTGTGGGGACGGTCAGCAGTGACCTGTGTCAGGTACACACAACCCAGCTCTCAGTGTGTGAGGGGCGGGCCTTATATTTTTTGGTAAGATTCTCAAGGAGTTATTGCTTAATATCAGCTTTAACATCTGTCTCAAATCTACGAGCATTTGGGTGAACGATCTGATAGGCCCCCCCAAGATCAGTATTATTAATCTATATTTACCCCGGATCCTCCCTTAGTCTCTAGCACGCTGATGGCACCCGAATGCTTTATTCGTCCCTGCATGTGAGAACGGTAGTTAAGGCCTCAACGCTCCCGAGGAAAACATTTTTCGGCTCAGAATTCGGGCTGATGGAACACGGCCTGTGCCCTGATGGGTTATGCACGGGAGGGAGCAAGTTACATGTCCTGCATACGGATCTCCGTGTGTCGTCGTCGCAAATGAATGCAGGTAGCGACGTTTGCCCGCCGTCCGGCGCCTGCCCACTTGGCCGAAGCGCGTCCGACCCTACCAGGTGCCCTGCCCCCAGACACCCTCCTGTCGCCGCACTGCTCACCAGAGTGGAAGTGGCGCACACGCGGCATGCACAACACCCCTCAGCCCACCCTCGGCATGCAGCACACTCCACTAAAGAATTCATCAGGACAGCTCCCCTTCCGTGTTGGTATAGTTTGACGAGTATCACGCGTCCATATAGCAGATATTGGTATATATATATATATATATATATATATATATATATATATATATATATATATATATATATACATATATATATGTATATATAATATTGACCTCATTACATAACAAAGAAGAAGTGACACAGGAGTTGGCGGTAATTAATTACATAGTAATTTTTTTTTTTTTTTTAATAATGTTTATTTCCACATTCTGTTATTTGCAACAGTTCTTCCATGGGGAATCGTACAAGCAAACACAATCAGACATACATCGGCGATTGGTATAGATGAGGTATGGAAGTTGTAATGAATGACATGAATAGTTTTCACAAGTTACAAAGAAATTCATATCTATTTCCTATCGCTATAAGCTCTTCTTAAAGGCCTCTTTGCCGTCCAGCCTCTGTACACGGCTGTCAAGACTGTTCCACAAAGCAAGTCCCCGGTACATGGGCGACTTTCGGTATGACTCACATCTAAATCGATATTCTCTAAATTTTATTTTCTGGTCACCTCGGGTTCCACATATTCTAGTGTCTATAAGGTCTTTATTTTTTGATAGTCGGAACATCATTGCTAACAATTGCTTGTCTCGTCGTTCTCCAAGTCTACATATCTTGCAACACTCTAGCAACTCGATTGTAGATGTTCTACAGTTTTGGGTATTTAACACTATTCTCATTGCGCGATTTTCGACGCGCTGCAGTTTGGCATATAGATGAAATGTAAATTAATCTAGCAACTTCTGTACTCAGGCACTGCCTAATCTTACCCAATTTAAAGATCTTAGCTGCTGCTGACTTAGTTACTCCCTTCAGGTGCTCTGAGAAACTAAGAGAGCTGTCTAGTAGGACTCCTACATACCTATAAGATTTTGTGTACAGGATAAGGGAGTCTCCATAGTTTAAAGCAAAAGGATCGAGCCTCCGCACTCGCGGTTTGGTTCCAAACCAAAGGGTATGAGTTTTTTTTACGATAATAGTAAGGGCATTACGGTTACACCAGTCATAAATACTGTTTATGCCATTTCGCAAGTCTTTCAATACAACATCCTCCTTACAACCCTGAGCAAAAATAACAAGATCGTCAGCGTATTGATAAAAGCCACAGTCGCGCAGACTTCTGCACATGTCATTCGCATATAGGAGATATAGAATGGGACCTAGCACGGATCCTTGTGGGACTCCGTACTCACCCTCAGATTCAGTGCTGGTCAAACCGTTAACAATTACTTTCTGAAACCTATGGGTCAAGTAATTTTCTATCCAGTTATAAAGGCTAGTCGAGATATTAAAGAGTGTTTTAAGTTTTTGCAATAAGATGTTCCTAGGTAGACTGTCGAAGGCTTTCTTCGCGTCAAAGAAACATACTGCAGTTAAATGCGACTTATCTTTACTTTCGTAAATATCCTGCGTGAATTTCAACAAGGCGTCCCCCGTGCTGCGGCCTGGTAGGAAACCAAATTGTTTGTCACTAATTTGGTCCGTTACTTCAGATAACAGGTATTTATGAATAATCTTTTCTGCAATTTTTGAAGGTGCGGGTAGAAGGCTAATTGGCCTCCAGTTTTCAATCTTTGTCCTGTTGCCACTTTTGGGTATGGGCACTACGGTCGCCCTTTTCCATTTGGTTGGAACAACAGACATGTCAATACTACACTGTATCAAATAAACAAACTCGTCAATTAGCAATAAAAGTGAGTCCTTTAACACACGCGAGGACACCCCCTCAATACCAGAGGATTTATGGCAACTCATTTCTTTTACTCTTTTAAAACATCTTTTTTATCCACTAGGTATATGGTATCTCTGTACGCATTGTTTCTACCGATATCCTTTAGCTTGTTCATCCAATTTTTATCCGTTCTTGTTGACACTTTTCAAATAGGTTTTTACCTATACCAGAAATTAGCAAATATCAGGCTTTATTCAATTTGATATACAACGACTATAAAACGCACAAACCTGCCACAATATGATACATGCAATCGGGCTAAATCCCAAAATTTAAATTTAAAATTTTGTCAATCGAGTGAAAAAATACAAGTGAGTTGGTCGAGGAGCAGATGAAGAGTGAGAGAAACCGTTATGAGCTGCTCACTCGACGAGTTCGGAATTATCGCCGTGGTTACTGCATTATCCACAGCTACTACCTGAACAACGGAAGTAAGTAAACTCTGAGGTCAATAATTTAATACATTTCGTTTGGTATTTATATTTATTTATCTAGATATGTGTAAAACATATATTCATTGTGCAGAATAAAATGTTTTTCACCAATTATAGTGCGTGTCGTGTAAAACACCTTTTTGCTTTCAAAATTTATTATATTCTATCACATACATAGAGTGTTGAAAAGACCTCTGGCACTATATTCTTTATAAAGGAAAGACCATTTAATGACCTTTTTAAGATTTCGTTAATTTCTTACTTAGATACCTTGGAAGTGAGACACATCAAATCACATCACTTTCAGGGACAGCGTGTATTCACAGCCAGAAATAAATGTTCATACATGGGTGGGATTTTTAAAACCTGCTAAATTACCGAAAACAGGGTTATTCAAGGCTAATGTTGTATAAACGTATCTCATCGATGTAAAAATGGCATTTTTTGGTGCATCTTTAGATGGTTTTTCTTTCCAACATAGGGTTTTGTATAGCCCTGAGGAATTTTTCCTTCCGAAAATCAACAAAAACTGTGATTTTCTAGTGTTTTCATTTTTTTTCAAAATCTTGGAGGCACAATGTTGAGCCAATTGTTTCTATTAACTTGTTTAAAGCATATGTCATGAGAAGTGTAGACTATATAGTTTTGAAAATTGGTTATAGTTAGAAAAATTATCATAATGGTCAAAACTATCCAGGACCTTTAAATTTTCCAACTGAGAGCCCCATAGAGCATGTTGTCTGACACCCCAATTTTGAGAGGATTATACTAATGAGATATACAATGAGAAATAAATTTTTCTTTATTGTAAAATGTTGATCAATATCCTGACTGTGAGACCTGAAAGTTTCAACACAATCAGATTATCCATTCTGATATTAAAACGTTGTAATTCCATGATGTTATTTTTTCCAAAAACTGGGGTGTTGGACAACAACACTGTTAAAAGATGTCTAGAAGAAATAATGATTATGATAGAATAACAAATACCCCTATATATGTTAAGTATTCCTACCACTTTTAAATACCCAGTTTACTTTCTTCCTGGATAAAAAAATGTACTTCTTGTGATTCAAAAACTGCAAACGTGTTGTCCGACACCCCGGGGTGTCGGACAACACGCTCTGATATAAATCCTGATTTTGGGGTTGTTTCTTATCAGTAATTGAGAGATTTTCTTTGAAAAACATAGCTTTCTATCATTTCATTAAGAATAAAAAGGATTATAGTTACTGATATTATTTTATTCATTGTTCTGAGCAGTTTTAAAAACGTGTTGTCCGACACCCCGCGTGTTGTCCGACACCCCTGCCAGGCCCAAACCCATATATGGCTCAGAGCTTTTGTTTCAAATCTGATATATGATAGAAGTGTTTTGGGTCAAATATCACATATGTCACCATATAATATTAGTTTTTCTCAAATTAAAAGCTTCTATAACGTTTCTTGAAATTTCAAATATTTTAGGGGGGTGGACAATATGCAGTATTATACACAACTTCAAAAGGCTCTCAAGTCTGAACCATTTGTCTGAATTTGTTGGAATAATGTTTTTCTGGAAGGTATGCTGTACGAGACTAATATGAAATGTAAAAAGAAGTAGTATTCTAAAATTATCTTTTGAGTGTCTGACCCCAGGAAGAAAGCGTAATTTAGCAGGTTTCAAAAATCCGACCCACATTAAATTGAATTTAAGAAACAGACCTATATCTATCATCAATCGATCACCACTTTCTATCTGCCCGATTGATGTTATCATATGTTTTATCTGCGGTACTACGATACCGTTCTGTTCGGAGTTTCATTGCTAGCCTGCTCCCTTTCTCGAGGTGAGATTCTCGTCTCGAAACGAGGAACGCAGTCAGCGGATGTGACGTCAGCGGAAGTGGCTTCCAGCCCTTTAAATCCGGTAATCAAACGGCCTGCCTGCGGGAGCCAGTGCCACTCTACTCACACCAGATAGCTGAGCTACGGGAAACCAGCGAACACAGTGACGTCATTTGTGACTTCAAGATGATGACGTCAGCATAGCTGCTGCCTCTTGAGTTTAGCACTTTAGCTCATGATATATTTAAAGGTTGATTTGATAATACATGCATGTTTTCATATATCGCAAATCATAGCATAATGTGTTATATTTCAATATATGCATTATAATGCATCATAATCCTGGCAAGAAAATACCTCTACAGAATAAGCTCTGGTGTGTAAGCAGCGAAGCCCGAGAACAACAAAGGGTAGCGGCCTTCCGCAAAGATTCATAAGAAGCTCTACCTAAGCATTTATTCCGATATAATTGTGATATTACGAAAGAATTTCCTTGAAGTCTAAATCATTCTTCCGTTATCTATTATTTTCCTACCTTCTCATCTTACATTTTAAGTTTTTCTCTCCAAATACAAATGGGTTTACTGATTTCTAAAACATATATCATTACCCTACCCCTGGATGAAAGTAGAAAGCAGTAGCTGGGAAAATAAAATTTTATTGAATTTTATGCAGTAAAGTAGTAGATAAAATTTTATGTCGACCTTACTGGACGACATATTAGATGTAATGATAATAAGAGGTAAGTAATAATACATGGAATAATTGACATTGGAATAAAAGTCAATTATGATAAAATTATAAGATAGAAATACAATGTTGGATTGTATTATGGGTAATACAATGAGAATTGTATGATAATAAAAGGCCCTACGTGAGTAGTTGAGAAAGAGAGAAGGTGTGGGTGGGTGGGACGAGAAAAGTGTAGAGTACGTGTGTACTGTATGGAGGGTAGAGTAGAAGTGAGACCGGGGTCTGGACCGGGGTCGACCACGTGACTGCGTGGTTAGTGTGAAAGCCGCGAGGGGGCAGGAGGGGCGCCTGTGAGGCGCGGTAGAGGGGGACACCAGAGGTGGCAATGACTACCCCTGAGCAAAGCCCATGAGTCACCCATTACCCTACCCCTGGATGAAAGTAGAAAGCAGTAGCTGGGAAAATAAAATTTTATTGAATTTTATGCAGTAAAGTAGTAGATAAAATTTTATGTCGACCTTACTGGACGACATATTAGATGTAATGATAATAAGAGGTAAGTAATAATACATGGAATAATTGACATTGGAATAAAAGTCAATTATGATAAAATTATAAGATAGAAATACAATGTTGGATTGTATTATGGGTAATACAATGAGAATTGTATGATAATAAAAGGCCAAGAAGCCAATAAATGAAAAAGGAGAGGGGGGGGGGGGAAGAATTTAAGAGTCCTTTTGGTTTAGGGACTTGAGGAGGGCGAGGTTCACAGCTTTCTCGTTGTCGTCTTTGATATAAGAGCGGTGGGCATTTGATTTCCACCCTCCATATTGTTGTATGGAGATTTCAGGCATCCCGGCCTGGAATGCCTGTGTTGCCGCTGCCTTGCGAAGGCTGTGCAGTGTGTAGTTCGAGTCCTGTCGCGCGGCCACTAGCAGCTGCTTCCATGCCTTGGTAAGCATACGTGTGGTTACCGTGGTTCGGTCCTCGAGCATGAGGAACGGGTCCTCGGGGGTGGCCGTGGGGGCGGCCGCCAGCATCCGTCGTATAGCTACCAGCGGGCATGTGGCGGGGGTCGGCGACGCCTGGAGTGTTGCCGTTTTCTCCTCCCCCGCCAGTTGGAGGTTCTTTGCCGCCTTGACGCGGACTGTCACGCTGGTGGGCGTGACCACCACGTCTCGGCGTGACAGGTGTCGCGCTGGATCGTGTGCTGCCGCCGTCGGGGGCGCGACCTCGCTCTGCCGCAGGGCCGCGTAGAAGATAATCAGGACGGCTGCCCGCAGAACTATGTGCATGGGGGAGTCCGTTAGGGCCCCGAGGGCGGCCTGGAGGACCGCCATCGGCACCGGAGGCTTGACGTTTGGGCGATAGTCCTTGTTGCGTTTCATGGCCTCCAGTGCCCGCTTCACACGGAAGTCCTCGGTTGGCGCGACGTCGCCCCCCGTCAGTCGCAGGTGCGACCGCACATGGGAGAGTTGGTTGGCGACCGTTGCCGGCGAGGGGGCGTGTTCCGCGACGTATTCGAGGTACGCCGTGGTGAAGCTGACTGTAGGTGTCTGTGGATCGGCCCGCATCCGTCGGCAAAACGCGAGGTACGTGGCGACGGCGCTCCTCTGGTTGGCGACCGTTCCGCGGGCACGTGCCTCTGATTGCCGCGCAGATGCCCTCGTCTGGAGTGAGAGTAGAGCCGGATCTGCATGGAAGACGCAAGACTGGTATAAACGAGGCATGTGTACACGGTATGACCTCTGTAAGGGAATGGTATGCGATGAACATGGCAGCAGTATTATAATCCCTCGAGGTCAGATGTGCCCTGCTCAGGGCATCGGCTACAGTATTTAGGACCCCAGGCATGTGGGTGTAGATGAGTTCGACCTGCAACTTGGCCTGCACCATCCAGGCCTGGCGGGCACATTCGGCCAGTACCGAATTACGTGCCCTCCCACTGGTGAGTGCCTGGACGGTGCCCAGGTTGTCACAGAACACCTCCACGCGTGTACCACGGTCGCGATCTGTGAGGAACGTGTTCATGGCGTACACCGTGTTAAGTGCCTCGAGCTCCGAGATGCATGTGACGGGGTCAACGGTCGGGCACACCCGTCCTGCGTAGAAATATGTGCCGTCCGTCCCGCCGATTCCTGAGAGGCACGCATCCACGATGATACACTTCGTGGGTGAGCCTCGAGGGATGAGGGCGTGGCCGTTCCAGCCGTCGGCGAACCGTAGGAACCAGTCCAGGTCTTGCCTCATATCCGCGTTGATGTTAAGGTAGTACCCGGACATGGCCCTCAGTGCCTCCAACAGTTTGCTCACGAACGGCCGTGCCGGCCGTATGCATTTAGAGACGTGAAGTATCTTGCCGAGGACCGACTGCAGTTGGCGTTTGGTGAGAGACCGCTTCCTGGCGACCGTTCTAACGTGTTCGCGTACGTCCTGCAGCTTGTCCTCGGGAATGGTGATGGACATCTCGGGGGCATTTATGATGATCCCGAGCCAAGTGACCACCTGTGCCGGGGGCTGTGCCTTGTCTGTGGCCTCGGGGAGGCCCAATTCCAGGAACAGCCCCCGCGCTATGGCGAAGTCCGATGCTGCTTTTCCTCGGTTGGGAGAGAGGATTATCAAATCGTCCAGGTACATGGCGGCGTCCACACCCTTTTGTCCCAGCATCTGGACAATGGTATCCGCCACGCACTGCATATGATACGAGGAGGCACGGGCACCAAACGGCATCGCCGTGTCACAGTAGTACCCGTCCCTCCACGCGAAACAGAGCAACGGCCAATCCAGCGGATCGCACCGAAAGTTCTTGTACGCTCTGGCAATGTCTATGGTGCTCATGTAACTACCGGGCCCCGAGGCCACCAGGCGGCCGACGAAGCCGTCGACGGTCGGCAGGCCGTGTTCCCGCTCCTGACCGAAGACAGAGTTCTTTATAATGTAAGCATTGACACTGCTCTCCTTGGGATACGTCATGTCGGTAATGACACGACGCTCAATGCCCCCCCGCTTCTCGCGTGTCATCAACGGCGACACGTGACACCACGGAGAAAACGGTGCCTCGTTGAAGGGTCCTATAAGGTTGCTGTGTGCGTGCTCTTTACTTATGAACTTGTCGACTTGTTCCGGGAATCCCGTGGCACTGGGGTGGTTGAGAGCCTCCTGTGTATCGCTGACAGGCCCGAGGTACCCGAGGGGAAACCCGAACCGGATGAAGTCGAGCAGTTCTTGTTTTCCGGGGATTCCGGAGAGGTACCGGACCCACGCAAGAATGTTCAGGTCCGTGGGAAGCTCAATGCGTGCGCCCAAAGCGTTGGGCAGTCCCGTTTCCCTCACCTCGCCGTATACGTAGGCGTGTCCCGGCGGCCCGGGCCCGGCGAACTGGGGCCAGAGGGCCCGCCTGTGTCCGATGAATGCGGCCGGGTCGGTCTGTACCCCGGGGACCGGCACCCCGGTCTCACACACCTCCCTAAGTGCGGCGAAGTCGGGTGTGGTCACCATATCAATTTCTCCCCGGGGTAATTGCCGAGGCAATTGCTCCTCCACTCCCTTATAGCTGTCAGCGGTGAGAGTGTATTCCCCGGGGTCGCTGTCATCGCTTGCACGCTCCACGTGTTTGACACGCGGTGTTGTTGTCACGTGCCCGGGAGGTGTTACGTCATAGGTGTGGCACTCGCTGGTGTCGGTCGTCCCCCTGCCCGGGAGTGCATGCGTACCGAGTGCAGGGGTGGTGTCTCGCGACGCGCCTACTCCTGGGGCGCGGCAGGTGCGTTTTTTTAACTCGGGTGTTGTGGGAGCACTTGAGTCGGCCGCAGTATGTGTCCGGCCGGTGGGGCTCGGCGTGGGGCCGCTGTCGGTGTGGGTACAGCGCTCTCGTAACCGACTCCGTAGGCGAGCTTCCTGTTACACGCGTGGATAGAGTGCGTGCACATCCTGCCTACAGAGTCGCAAAAAGAGCACACATGCACCCACTTTATGACCCCATCCTGGTGGCCGTTACGTTGGCTGCACCCCTTCTCCGAGTTAAATGCCCGGCAAGGTAACTCCCGTGCCCCGGGCTTAGAGACGTCTTGGCCGTTCGTGTTCGTTGTCGTGGCCGTCATGGCGAGCCGGACGCGCTCGTCCTGTATCCTCACGTGGTCAGACCAATACAGGCGTCCGGCTTCAACCTGGTCGAATACATGGTTGGACCACCTCCGTACCCCGGCCCACGGCCGTGTCTGGGCATCGGTGGTGACCTGCGTGAGGTGGCGATACAGGTCGCGGCGGTCCTCCTCCCGCACGGCCCGGTGGTCCTCCATCATGTTGAGGAACGCTCCGATGTACTCGAGCGGCCCGAGAGTGCTCCGGGCCTCGAGCTTCTGGCTTATGGTATACACACCCTCACGGTCGATATACATGTATGGTTTTGATATAAGACGGTTGGTATGTAAATCGATTGCAAGCTTACCGGCCGTCCTATCGTGCCGTGGGTCTCCCGTTCAATCTCGCGCTGGATGTAGTCCTCAGAGACGTATCGGTCGCGGAGCTGCCGTGGGGGTGGGAGCCGTGAGGCCTGGTCGTTGGCCCAGTCCCTCGTCCTGTCTTCCGCCGCAGATGGTTCCGTTGGCGGTCTCGACGCCCGTGATGCTGACCGTCGTGATGGCGACCGTTCACGTGACATCTTTGTAATAGCCGTGAGGATGGACTTTACGTTCTCCTCCAGGGCCACGATACGAGAGGTCTTAACGGACGAACCGTGCTCGGAGACCGAGGCCACGTGTTCGGCGCTTCCCTGCGTAGTCGATTCCTTCACGGTCGTTTCGGACCCGTCTTCAGCCTCGGGGGCGTTTGACGGTCCGGCTTCGGGGGTTGCTCTCGTTTTCGGCATCTTCTACTCGTTATCCCCGTACTGTCCTCGTATGATGTGATGGGGTGCGGGCCTTTGTGACTCGTGGAGTACAGACAAAGGCTGCGCGCACGTGCCAAAAATGACGAGAAAAGTGTAGAGTACGTGTGTACTGTATGGAGGGTAGAGTAGAAGTGAGACCGGGGTCCGGACCGGGGTCGACCACGTGACTGCGTGGTTAGTGTGAAAGCCGCGAGGGGGCAGGAGGGGCGCCTGTGAGGCGCGGTAGAGGGGGACACCAGAGGTGGCAATGACTACCCCTGAGCAAAGCCCATGAGTCACCCATTATCTTCATATTAATTAATAAGTCAGATATTCATATTTACTCTGACATTGTCATTGTTGTTGCTTGTCACGTCATCCTATATTATTGTCGGGAGGGTTACCAAATTACAGATGCGGAAACTGGTTACGTGGTAACGAGTGGTTAATGGTCATTCCGCTTTCTACAAACAACTACGGAGGACAGTATCAATAAAGATGTGTTTGTTGACATAAAGTAGTCATCTCCTATTGCAGACTATCTGCCATGCAAGTTGTCCTTATCTCTAGTTGAAACAAGCTCTCATGCCCTATACAGTCCATCAAAGGTCTAGTAGTGGTTCTATCAGGTAACCCTGTGTTCACTTTTACAATGGTTTGTAATGGATGGCGCGTAATGCCAGGGTCACCATAATCTGTGTGGGTTGTTGCAGAAGTCAATGTTTGCTTGCACTTGCTATTTTCTCTATGTTATGCCGTACATCATGACGTATAAAGCAAACAGTTACCAGGGACCTGTTTCACTAGTTTCGTGACATGATGGTGTCTAGATGGTGTGTCCGGTTTTATAAGAACTAGACATTAGACATTGTTTTGTCCATTCTTGCTTGCACTGTTGGTGAAGCTTTTTATGTCTGTCTAACACTTTTGTCACAAAACTAGTGAAACAGGTCACAATTGATGTGTCTAGATTTGTCTAATTCTTATGTTTGGGGTCTGTCTTTTCCTAAGGGCAGCTACTTGTGTTGTCACGAAACTAGACAACCCCAATGTCTGTATGGTGTCACAGACATGTCACAAAACTAGTAAAACAGGTCCCAGGTGGCCGATAGCCGAGTGATCCCCTACATTCACTCCCTTCATCCAAAAGCCTTGTGACACCAATCCACTTTACTCCAAACAGGTACTAGGAGAAAACGCCCTAACTGTGGCCGAACTATGTCTTAGTTCGAGGTCACCTGTGGTGGACGTTCGCCCCGACGCCGCAGGCAGAGGGGCGAACGTCCACCACAGGTGACCGAGAACTAAGACGTAGTTCTGGCCACAGTCAGGACGTTTTCTTATTATTACATACCTTTATTCGATCAGAAAGATGCCATTTATCGAGATCTCAAGTCACAACAGTTCCATGTTGTCACTGTCTGCTACAAACCGGAAGTTGCGCAGGATGTGCGCGTTGCGCATGCGCGATAACACCGTCACTCGCCGAACGGATGTTTGGTTGCTTTTCGGTAGGCGTGCACTTAACAGAAAATGCGATTGGAGAGCAGAGGGAGTACTGTCCGGGAATCAGCGTAAACTTGTCTGTGCGTCCCCCATTGCAGACCAAGTCAAATGGCGTGTTGTTATTATCGATGATTTCAACATATTTACAAAGTTTAAACTGTTCTAACTTGTTATCACCTGCTGTGTGCCTTGATATTTGATCATTACGCACTTGTACTAGTAACAGGGGGCCTGTATCGCGAGTTTCAAGGCGCGATTCGACGTCCTCCGACATGTTGACAGTGGTCGCGATGACGTCAAATATGCACGCCTATCGCGTTGCGGCGAGTTAGTTACATACACGTTAGAATCGTGCAGTGCGACAAAGCGCAGTGTAGTGGGCCGTAGTCGCGATATACTACACCCCCGTGAGAGGGTCGTATATGACTGACGTTCGGCTATAGGTATGTAATGATATAGACGAATTACCTTGATTGTGCTATTCCTGTAGGTAAAACCAGTTAGGTAATAATACCGTGACTTTAGTAATTAATCATTTCTGAAGTTTTATTACCAATTAATGAAACAATGGAGCTTGTTTAAGACTACAGCTGACTAACACGGAACGCCATTTTGAAGTGTACACCTTGGCCAGATGCCAACCTGAATGATGCATGTGTGTGCAGCCCCCACACCTTAGACGTGTCCGTTTCTTTTTCACATGGAACGTTCATGGCACAAACGCCGTGAAATAGAGTCGAACTCCATTAACACAAACACGATCAGGACAAACATCTGACCACTCTCCTCAGTAGTCTCCACATACATTAACAGCATAGTCCTACACCCGTTCTCGGTATTAAACCTATTCTGTTCAGGGTATGAACCAACACAATGTGATGGCAAAATGAAAGTTTCATTATTATCCCTTTCTTCTCACTCACTGTGACATGTTCTCTTGTCTATCCGTTATTTGATACCACACCCTATTTAGTAGAGGAGCAATTGACCTAAAAAATGGGTCACAATGACACCCGAGAGTCTCCTGGTTGAAACTTGTCATGTTGGTCAATTATGACCTCAGGAATCTGAATCTGATGCTCGTTTGTTCCAAAAAGTGTAGCATCATGCTCGTTTCCATGGTAACAGAAGGAAAACATATTTTAATAATTACTGATATATATTAAATACTTTGATATAAAAAGATAAAAATATGTAATTTTTCTGTGAAGAAAATCATTGATTCTTTTGTCAAAAGTATACACTATGAAAATATGCCCTTTTCCATTCTCATGGAAGATTTGTTGCCATGGTAACATTCCAATATCTAGGAGAACCCTTATTTTCGTTTTTCTTATGGTACTTTATGGTACTTGATGTTGAATAAAAAGAGTTATTTTATGAACAACACATAAAAATTGATGAATATAGCAAAAATACAAAGCAATAATGGGCAGCGCCATTTTTTTAAGTCATTAGATTGTTCCCATGGCAACCATCGCAAGGTAGTTTCTATGACCATATCTGCCAAATAATGATAATTTAACTGGACATTTGTTTGGTGAGTCCTAATGACATGGCAACTAGTAGAGGAGTATAGTATAAAAATGGTCATTAGAGAGTCTCCTGCATGAAATCTGCCATATTTGTCAATTATTACATGGGGAATCTGATTCTGCCACTCTTTTGGCCAAAAGAATGTAGCATCACTTCCGTTTCCATGACAACATACATGCATAATGATTTACTCAGAAATCCCTATTTTCCTATACATATGAATAGTAAATGTAAGAAAAACAACAAAACATCTGCTCACAAGCTTTCATTTTCATTTTTATATGTGTACCTTTGGAACATAATGGAGGATTGTTATTTACATTCCCTTAGAATTTTATTGCCATGGCAACCAATGCAGCCCAAAACATCCACTGCAGTAACCAACTATAAATGTCCCCTACAACACTCCGTGTTGTCCTCGGTAAAATCTCAATTTTACTTCAACTTACCAGGTAAGTCTCCCAAAATTCTACTATTAGAGAGTCTCCTGCATGAAATCTGCCATATTTGTCAATTATTACATGGGGAATCTGATTCTGCCACTCTCTTGGCCAAAAGAATGTAGCATTACTTCTGTTTCCATGACAACATAAAAGCATGATAATGTACTCAGAAACCACTATTTCCCTATACATATGAATAGTAAGTGTAAGAAAAACGGTGAAGCATCTGCTTATGAGATTACATTTGCAATTTTTAAAGCATGAGATTACACTTGCATTCTTTAAAGCATACATTTGGGACATAATGAGGAATTATTACTTCCATGTCCTTAGAATTTGGTTGCCATGGCAACCAATGCAGAATAAAATATCTGTCATCTAAATAGATTGCTATAACTTTGTAGCTCCTGAAGATAGAGACCTAATGGAAGTAGCTATTCTGGTAAATTAAAGCATGCAGAATCCAATGGGATGTATCAGCAATCCCAGAATGCAATATTTTGGTTGTTATATTGAATCCTGATAATTTCAAATTAATAAATATATGATACTTATGGTCTAACACTATTTGGTAGAATGGATATCATAATTAGATATATAGCTCAGAATGTCAGAATGGGGTGATGCATGCTCTTACTAAGGAGAAAATGGGGCACCATATGTGTCATCCATGCACTTGCTGGTGATATAACCCTACAAGACTACCAGAGGCACTGCCACCATTCCAGAGCTTTTGTCCACTGTGGTTCCCCTCACAACACTCCCCACACCTTGAAGTCCTGTTAACCCTTTCCTTGCCGGGCCTAGCGCGAGTAAACGGTGTTAACTGCCGCCCCCCTACGGGAATCTCTGTCATATGCCGGCCCATTCTGCAAGCGTTAAAAAATGGCTAAACCCGCAGAGGGGTGCGTTACTAATTATCAAATTTAAATAACTTAGAGAAATAATTAGATAATTTAAATGATATCGAAAAAAAGAAGAGTCTTCAGGCTCTATGTTCATACCATGAATTATTGATTAGATCGATATTCAATAATTATATTAATATTTCCAAGTGCAGGAAGACTTTTTTTCCCTCCATTGACACAAGCCTGTGGCTAGGTTCAATACAGCACTGTGCCACTTACGAAGATCTGTATCTCTTTTTTCATTGCGATGACATAATGTTTTTTTTTATGTTAATAATAATAAAAAGGTATGGAGAAAACGATTCTGGAATTATTTCTTGTTTAAAAACATTATTGCTGAAGATAGAAGACTTTCTAACATATTTACGAAAAATAATACTTTTTGGAACTACCGGCACATGCTAGGGGAATGCCTTAAGGCATTACAGGCATATAGTAGGGGAATGCCTTAAGGCATCACCGTCACATGCTAGGGGAATGCCTTAAGGCATTACCTGCATAGAAAGGGTTAAGAAAGGTGTCCTACTAATTACCTGAGGATTATCCCATTTGAGGTGGTCCTGTAGGACTGGTAATAACAAGAAGAAAACCTCTCTTCAGCAGGTTACGGTACAAATGTGACTTACTGATCACCTTGGGATAATGCATCCTTCCCTGCCTGGGGCCTAACAGAAGGGCAATTCAAGAATGTGAAGATGGCTAGGACTAAATGTTGAGTCTCTTTAATTTCTATATACAGTAGAACCCCGCCTAACGGACACCCCGCCTAACAGACACCCCGCCTAACGGACACCCCGCGTAAGCGGACACCCCGTGTTAACAGACACCTCTGCTCGGAACAGTTCCCTCTATCAGATGATTATTTTAACCTTGCGTAAGCGGACACCCCGGGTAAGCGGACACTTCGGCCCGGAACAGAGGGTGTCCGCTTACGCGGGGTTCTACTGTACATCTATAAATGCCCATTTAAGGATATCCTACTAGACAGGGGAATCTAGCAGGGTTCTACTGATTCCACCTTACTATATCATATTATAGTATACCTGTTTAATGCACTGACATCTCCCAACTATGATTATCCATGGTATACAGGTGGTTCTGTAAACCACTCAAAGTTGACGTTGTAATACACTTGCTAGTGCTTGTGTAATACTATGCATCAACCTCTCATGGTTTACAGTCTTGCACCCTCCATTCTGGCTATTGCTGCTCCTCAGTTATCCTCATGCATGGAAGAACATACTGTCCAATACAGTCTGACCATCAGGGCATATTCCAGCAATAAGAGTCACTAAGGTCCACTTTCCCTTCAACTATAAACACTCCAGATCACTACCTTCATCAAGGGTAGCTCTGTTAATTTCTAGCACCAGTCATGGGCTGTCTCCTACTGAGACTACTGCCACTGCTAATCCCATAACACCTAAAGTGTACCATTCTTAAGGGAGAGAGTTGCAATGTTTCAACTCCTGCCCCTTCCTTTTTCGCCTGTATTGGGCACAGGGCCATATTGGGCTTCTGATGAAACAGAAAATAAAGTTGTAATTATTCCGCATAGCTCACCGGGCCTATACCTGACCTCCTGGGAGTGTAAAGGGGCTGATTTATGGACCCTGGCCACCCTCATTCTGGCAAAAGTTAAACCCGGGTATAAATAGCACTCCCCCAGCATAAACCCAGCAAAAACCCACCAAATTCCCATAGCCTTGCCTCCCAATTTGTTTCACCCAGCAGGCCTGGTAAAATAAAAACATTTGAATATATATTTACCTATTTTGCTTTAATTTGGAGAAAACAAATCCTTTGTCTTTCCAAGCTCAAAAGATTGAAAGGCTATTACTCATCAGTGTGGAAGAATGACATGTACCATCTAATCCTTTGTGACCAAATAAATAAAAAATATATATGGGACATGATCTTTGTTCAATAAAAAAAGAAATTAAATAAAGATATAAAAAATAAACTGAAAGTTCTACTCCCTGGAGCGTGTCTAGAGGTGAGGCACCCTGGTGCTATCCAAGGCACACTTGAACCTATTCATGCTGTCCTAGATAAACTGCCACCCTGACCTGGGGGGAGGTAAGGGGGCTGGGGGGCGAGGCTGCCGATGGTATTTGGGAGTGCTGGATAGGCCCGGGTATATGGAGCATACCTCCCAGGTGTATGGAAGATGCCTCCCAACAAATTCTGGGTGTATATCGGCCTGGATAGCGGTCAGATCAGGGAAGCGGATTAAATGGAGGTCAGCACTTGCAATAATACATCTGGTTGTCTCCTGTATTGCCTTTCAGATATGCTCTCTGGGGCTGAAGCTGCCTCTGGGGTATTCTCCAGGGATGTTTCCTCCATGGCCTTGTCAGCACATGTTAAGGCTTACCAGGACATATTTTATTCCTGTCTGCGCTGTATGTAGATATTGGGAGGGTTCCTTCTTTAGCGAGTCAATAGTTTCCACACTAAAACTACACATGTACATTTTGCTTTGTAGAGAGTATACTATCCTGCCCAAAATTTGTAAATGGTCTGAAAAATTCCTTAACCCTTTAAGGACGGCCATCTATGGCAGACTTACACACATGGGGACGGCTACTAGTGGCTATGTACAGTTCTAGGGGACGGGGGCATTGTCCTCTGAATTCTAGATTCGAAGGTTTATCATGTGATATAATCTATTATCCTTAATATTTTTATTTCTATTATCTAGAATTCGAAAATATGAGGCTACACCTCCATTCTGTAAAAATTTAAAGTTTATTGTTAATATATTTCATTTTCAAAAACAATTGAATAAATATCCAGCAAATGATGCCTTAAGGCATCATCTGCCCCCGGCCGGTTGATGCCTTAAGGCATCATCCGCCCCCAGCCGGGTGATGCCTTAAGGCATCATCCGCCCTTAAAGGGTTAACCTATGGGGACCCAGTTAAGAACAATAATTGTTAACATTATTATATTTTTCTACTAATGCTGACTGTTGCAATTATGGTACATTCATTCTATCATGAAAAAACACCATGTTTTGGGTAGTTTGGGCCTTCTAGCTCTGTTATTTATGATCCCACATAGGCAAAACTATGGTTCCCCTGCAAGATCTGACTGAGCCTGACCAGAATACAAAATAAAATCATAGATCTCTATTAAATTGAGCATTTTATTGAATGGAAAAGCAATAATGGTCATATGATGATGATCTGTGACATCTGGCCATATAAAAACCTGTACTAAATGGTGTCATACCATATGTATATACACTTGTATATCTATTTGAAAGTGCTCAGATTTAAAATGGCAACCTAAATATTGCATTCTGGGATTGTGGCTGCATTCCATTGGATTCTACATGCTTTAATGTACCAGAATAGATACTTCCATTAGGTCTCTATCTTCAGTGGCTATAAAGTTATAGCAATTTATTTAGATGACAGTCAGAGATTGTTACTTAAATGGATGTTTTATTCTGCATTGGTTGCCATGGCAACCAAATTCTAAGGACATGGAAATAATAATCCCTCATTATGTCCCAAATGTATGCTTTAAAGAATGCAAGTGTAATCTCATGCTTTAAAAATTGCAAATGTAATCTCATAAGCAGATGCTTCACCGTTTTTCTTACACTTACTATTCATATGTATAGGGAAATAGTGGTTTCTGAGTACATTATCATGCTTTTATGTTGTCATGGAAACAGAAGTAATGCTACATTCTTTTGGCCAAGAGAGTGGCAGAATCAGATTCCCCATGTAACAATTGACAAATATGGCAGATTTCATGCAGGAGACTCTCTAATAGTAGAATTTTGGGAGACTTACCTGGTAAGTTGAAGTAAAATTGAGATTTTACCGAGGACAACACGGAGTGTTGTAGGGGACATTTATAGTTGGTTACTGCAGTGGATGTTTTGGGCTGCATTGGTTGCCATGGCAATAAAATTCTAAGGGAATGTAAATAACAATCCTCCATTATGTTCCAAAGGTACACATATAAAAATGAAAATGAAAGCTTGTGAGCAGATGTTTTGTTGTTTTTCTTACATTTACTATTCATATGTATAGGAAAATAGGGATTTCTGAGTAAATCATTATGCATGTATGTTGTCATGGAAACGGAAGTGATGCTACATTCTTTTGGCCAAAAGAGTGGCAGAATCAGATTCCCCATGTAATAATTGACAAATATGGCAGATTTCATGCAGGAGACTCTCTAATGACCATTTTTATACTATACTCCTCTACTAGTTGCCATGTCATTAGGACTCACCAAACAAATGTCCAGTTAAATTATCATTATTTGGCAGATATGGTCATAGAAACTACCTTGCGATGGTTGCCATGGGAACAATCTAATGACTTAAAAAAATGGCGCTGCCCATTATTGCTTTGTATTTTTGCTATATTCATCAATTTTTATGTGTTGTTCATAAAATAACTCTTTTTATTCAACATCAAGTACCATAAAGTACCATAAGAAAAACGAAAATAAGGGTTCTCCTAGATATTGGAATGTTACCATGGCAACAAATCTTCCATGAGAATGGAAAAGGGCATATTTTCATAGTGTATACTTTTGACAAAAGAATCAATGATTTTCTTCACAGAAAAATTACATATTTTTATCTTTTTATATCAAAGTATTTAATATATATCAGTAATTATTAAAATATGTTTTCCTTCTGTTACCATGGAAACGAGCATGATGCTACACTTTTTGGAACAAACGAGCATCAGATTCAGATTCCTGAGGTCATAATTGACCAACATGGCAAGTTTCAGCCAGGAGACTCTCGGGTGTCATTGTGACCCCTTTTTAAGGCTCTTTTTGACACTTTGCTCCCCTACTAATTGAATCACATAAACTCTACCTCTGCGTTCTATACCGTAACATCTCGCTATCTAAATATTTGGCATTGTATGTTGGTCCAAGCCTAAATTTTCACATCTAGACTAGGAACAACAAACTCTCCGAATATGATACTCCGGGACAGGACTAACGTGGCCGCTCATGCTAGGGGCAGTTGTCAATTGGACGCATGTGTTGTGAAGCGTGGCGAATATCAGGGAGCTGCTCAGGTTGATGACCTCACTATTTTTTTCTATTTTTATTTATACTGGAGTTATCTACTAGGATTTAGAAAAATCCTAATTTCGGTAGGCTCCAGGGCCAGGTGTGATAGATTTGGATTTTCCAGAAAATAGATGTTAAGCAATGGTACAGGAAAGTCAACGCTAAGTACATTTGATACATTTGACTTTTCAGTAGATCGACCATGATGCGGCTCTAATCAAAATTATATAATAGAAAAAAAGGAGACCAAAACTTTGCCTGATATTTACAATGTGTATGTAATATTTCAGAATATGTTTTAAGGCCTGTTCATAAAAGTTGAGTTGGGAAACAGCACATAGTATACCCTATTAGTATAGTAGTCTAAGGGCAGTCAGGTTTTCCTTTGCGTATTGTCTAACATTTTCATAACTTGGTATAGTTCGAGTGTTGGTAATAGATAATTATGAGTGGGGTATAGATAATCCTATGATCTCATCATAAAGGAGCCCTACACAAGAACTTTAGCATCATAAAATACCTGATATGTTCATCCTATACGCAGGGTATTGGAAAAATATATCGTGCAATATGTTATTCAAACTCGAGGTACAACTATTGCTCTCTTAACATTCAAATACTCAACTAAAAAAAGGACATCGAAACATTATTAGATATGGTTGAGGGATATTGAAAGATATCTCTATGGCATACCAACAGTCTTTTGATAGCCATGGTACAGATGTGTCACGCATCTATAACCAATTACTTTCGTTATTTATTACTGTTTTACATGTTACTAAAGCACTTAGTGCATAATCTCCAATGGAGGATCTGTCATCCGACAGAATTAATGGTGTCTAAATAGAAAGAAATATCATCAAATATTCACCCTAAAGCAGCCGTACTCAAGGGTTTAGGTATCATATGTTTCTATGAGACAACCTGTATTGTGATGTTCTTATCAATATTAAAGCATATCACATTCATGTCTTAGCGAATAGACTTAAATATCCTTAGACGATAACCCTTGTACAAGGCACAGAAAAGGGTCTTCATGTACAATCCTAGACTACTAGACGGTGTTCTGACAGCTGGGGTGAACTGAGCCCCGCGTGTGAGGGCACGATGCAGTGCTCGCTGACTGGTGATCTAAATCCAGGCGAGTCAGTAAAACCATGCGCTCCTCGAGACCCGTGAGCTGCTCTGAGCTGTTCATCCTCCCAGCAAGCAGCTCTATTGTTAGACACACAGCGGGCGTTTTGTGTGATGACAATCTGACACAGTCTTCTTTACTGTTTTGTGGGATCTTACGGGCGAAACTGCTCTCATGTCTGTAATACAGCAAGGTATTCATAGCCAGGTGTTCTGTGACAATAATGGAAAATGACTGAAAAAGACAAGTTATGGGATCTCTATTTTACCTAACGAAAAATCAACCAATAAAACGTTGACAATTCTAGTTCCAACTTTTCTAATATTAGAGTTGATATTTCACCTGACCACAGTTTGTGTCTTCTCGCTTTATTGATTTCTTTCATATGTGATAGCGACAAGTAACAATTATTCCGGCCTGCAACACACAAAATATTATAGATTTTTAACCATTCCTAGAGTCAGGCTATCTTATGAATGGCCTATACGTCATTTTTTGTTTTTACTATAAATTCAAAAGCAGCGGGATATGAACCTGTAGTTACCAGAAGGCGGCTGCATACAAGGTCGCATATAAGACTTTAAAATGTCATCGAGAAATGGGCAAGATATTGTTCCGCATCACCTCGGGATATTTGTCCTATTTATCAACTCTCCCATAAGATGGACAAGGTAGATCACAAATCGGCAGTGAGAAGGGGTCAAAACAAATAATCTCATGTAAACAAAACTACCAGGAGCACCATGAAAAGCGAAGTTCATGACATCCTCGAGAAGCTTCTCGCACGTCATGATGTTTGCCCATTTGAGGTGGTAAGTGTGGATATTACCGATGTAGAGCAAGATGAGTCCTCTGACAAGGATTATGCACCCACCCAAAATCTACTGGGATAATATTTCCATTCATCATTCATATAAGACCTAGCCACGCCAAGCCTGTTGCATGCAGTGTGACAAACCTGGGAATGTCACAACCTGTGCAAACATTGCCAATGCCCAGGGCATCCTTGTTGCAATGTCCCAGGTCCGAGCTCTCCTCGCTTCCCTTACACCATTAATTCTTCAGCACTGAATGCCGATCTATTTTTGAACATCATGACCTAGAAGGTCAGGAATAAGGAAAACCCTCGCGGACTAAAGAAGAAACCAACAAGTTTTGGTCAAAGTCGTCGTTCTCCACGAATTTGATGCGGAGTGATATGAACAAGGTGACAGCCGAGTGAATATCATGTAGCATGCAAACGAGTTGCAGAATGACTTCTTTGACCAAAACGAGTTGCTTTCTGTATTTATCTCACCCCTATACACATTAAAAGAATGGATGACACACAGGATATAGAACATGGAGAACGGACCGCAATACTCGTCGGGGCATGGAGAACGGGTTCCCAATGTTAAGCCTATGGGCATTTATTCCAGGGGTGAGATAATACATTGTACGGTCTGCCGAGATTAATTGTGGTTAATCGAGGAATGACATTGATTTTGATTCCCTGCTGCCACAAACAAGTCTATTTATTATATAACTCTTCTCATCTACGTCACAGTCACATTACTGTCATTACTGAAAAAAATCAGACCCATAGAGAAAATTCTTAGAGCCTGATCAATGCTTCCAAATGAGGTAGGGAGCTTTAACCAAGATGGCAGACACCAGCACTATATAGAACCGCCAGCTCGCCACAAGTCAGACCTTTCACAGGCTTAAGTCTATTCACTTTATTCTGGGACCTAAATGTGCGAAAATACGGCTTGATGACTTATCTATACCTGAATACATATTTGGACTTACGCAAATGATCAGGGTTGCCCCAGACTCGGAGTTGTACCCTATGTTAACAGGTCCAGCAAGATCAATTGGGTGAGCTTACCCACCAAGTCATGGCCACAGTGCAGGGCCATGAAGGCTCGTAGCCAAATAGGATTTGGCAGCAACAGTAACCAGACCTGGCAAAAGATGTTATAGTACACAGATTTTCTACAACTTAACGAGGAAAACTGTAAACATGAACATACTATGTCATATCACCCTGCGACCTCACACCATGTCTCCCCGAATGTAAACAACGGGCATGTGGCTTTGAGCATAACATGGGAAATGCTGACTTGCGGCTTGGAGGTCAACTGGTGATGTGCCCTGCTGGTGTCTCCCGCATGCCTGCAGTGGGAGGTGATGAGGCTGGTGCTACTTGTTGAACAGATGCCAACATTGTGCGTAATTCATCTAATAATGCTATTTCTCAGCATGACTCTGAGAATACGGAAGCAGCAAATGCAGACATGGAATTGAGCAGCAGCTGTATTTCGTGGGAGCTGAGGTCTGTGATGTTAGTGCTAGTGTTATCCCGAGCCTTGGCGCACCGAATGAAAACCAGCCTACCATCAATGGGCCCCTGGACAGGACCGGTGAGGGACAACACTCTGGTGAACGTCGATGTGATCATTGCACAGAACATACCCAGAGCCTGGTGGCACCCTGGAGGATATGTCAGACCTACAAATCCCTGCTGTTGTTTCCAGTACAAGCACCCCTGTGATACACCAGCCATGTGCCCTTGGCTAGGCAGAGAATGACCGGGCCCGCCACCCACTAGGGGGGGGGCGGTGCCCATGCAAGGGACACTTCTTCTAAGCAGTATATGGAAATAGTGAATTTGAGCTCTCCAGCACCGCACTGTAGATGGAAATATACGAAAGCTGTTCCGGTCATTAGCCTCCCAAGTTATATCAAGGCCCACATTCTGGTACTATCGGACATGAACTATGATGTTTGTGATGCGATTCTCTGAAGCTATCACGACCTGAATGTCTGTCAATTCATATGCTTCGATTGGCTGGTATCACCTAACTGGCAACCCCTACATATCAGAATCACATTGATGGGTGCGATGCTCGACCCCTTTGACATGGACCCCTTCAACCCATGGACTACCCACCAACGGAAATTGTTCAAGAGTTTCTCGCTAAATATTTCTTCTATGGCAGGCAGATGATGGACCTGGACGTCTTCGTCATGAGGGCCAGACAGGGCTGTCTGCTCTGGATGGCTGACCTCTGCAGGACGTATTGGCAGCTGAGGATAGACCCTTTGGACTACCCGCTTCTGTGCGACAATGAATTCATCTCAGTTCAGGGAAACTTTAACCGCTCTGTAGGTCCTTCAGGGGCCTTGAAGAACTCTGTGAGGAAGTCCGGGCTATCCTTGCTCAAGACAAACCTGTATTTTCAGTCATAAGCCTGGAGTGGCATGGGTTTAAGAGAGATACCATCAGTGTGAAGATTATGATCTCCGCTGTCCTCCAGGAGTGCAAGAAATGGTTGAACCATAGAACTACCATGAGACAGCAGCTCCGATGGGGCAGGCTTAACCATGTATCTCCAAAATCTAGGACATAAACTGCATGCTCTAGATAAAATTACTCAAGCCTCAAATGTCAGGGGCCATGAGATCCACATGATCACAGACAACATTAGGGCAATGTAGGCCATCAACACTAGGGAAAACCAGGGACCCAATACTGGCCGCATGCGTCATGAACTGCGAACTCAACAATGAATTATCTATTCAGGAGTGAAACACATAGTTTATTGGAGTTAAAAGTTTGAGTGTTATAATATGTTGATCTCGTGAAATGAGATCGGTTTGTTTTTTTAAATTGCTTTTATTGCATCGATTCATTACAAAATCGCTCTTCCAGCAATAGCATGATATATGGAAACAGAAAAGATAGTGATGGTTTTTACAATGAGCTTAACAGCCCCTGGTTGCAAGGAGTAATAAAATAAACCATTGAGTGACTATGATTTACTCAGTTGCTTTGGGAGATCTGATAGTTTATATCCAGCTTGTGAAATACTGCGATTGGAACTAGGACTTAGCTAAGAGGAATAATCAAGAATTATTGTCTCATGTTGTAACTCGATTCAGATGGTGTATGAGGTTACTGTGCGTCATCGGCTATAATATTGCACGCAAAACTCTATTTATAAGATAAGAAACTAAAATGATTAATAGCAATCCACACCACCAGGAGTCAGACCAGTTTTGATCATGCCATCTGTATCTGAATAAAGAACTAAGGAATCTCCCCCTGTCGCATTCAGTATGTGGCACTGAATTGGTGTATCGCTATCACATCGTAAAAACTAGCGATGCCGCGTGGATATAGAGATACGAACAAATATTACGGTCCGCTTATAGCCAACGCTACCACAAAAACAGGGGCAACGCCACCCCCCCCCCCCCTCCCGGATCCGTTCTGCAGTCCTGCAAAGGTCCTTTAACTACTAGTCGGGGGCTAAGACTTTCGTTCTTCTGAAAGAAGGGGATACCTCCGGCTGCCGAGATTTATTGACGAATTATATGACTGTGTATATGCTGTTAAAGTCGAGATGTTTTCCTACCTTTGCAGTAGAATTGAAGACTCTTAAGACTTTGCATGGATGGGAATTAGGGGCTTCACAGAGAAGGCCTTCTGTCAAATCCCTGGTGGGCATCTAGCCTAGAATGATGAAAGCTGCAACCAGATCACACGTATGTCAACGAAGCCAGTGCTAGACATAAGTAGCAAAAAAGCTAAACATCGGGACAGCCCAGATTTATGTGCATTGACCTCAAACCAGAATCAGATTGGGAGTAACAGAGTAGCAGGAAAATCATTGGGCAAACATAGTTCTGCTCCTAATATCATGCAAATTTTGGACTGGCTTAATGTGCTTAATACCAAGGCAGTATTGGCTTTATACCAAGGCAGTATGCAGGATCAAAAATAAGGTAGCAGCGGACGTTAGAATTCACTTCCAGCAGAAGGTCTGTCTCACCTGGCCTACACACCCTAACAAACCCTGGGATAATCAGGGGCGCTTTCAATTACTTTTGATCGTGTTGGGCGACATCGTCGGCAAGATAGCAGGCGATAAATGACAGCTTTTACGACCTTACATCACTCTTGTTGTATAGACTGTAGCACAGTGCGTTGTCGCACAGGTTCAAACTAAGATTGTTCGGGGCTGCCATTTGAGACAGGGATTCATGTCTCCATCCCAGGATGCACCTGGAAAATGGCAGATCGCTGGTTCTCCGGTTCCGTTCTAGGCATGCACGATTGAGGTTAAACAAACCACGATCCCCCATCCGCAACCACAGGCATCGTGTGCTTAGATTCCCACTAGTCAAACTAATGCTATAATTAGAACAACCAGTCACGATATTCCTTCCTTGTATAGGCGCCACACAGGACTGGCCAATCAGGGCCATGCTCTCTTAGACCTTCACGTTCCGTAACTGAAAGGTGGCGCGGTGCGTGAACGGACTATCTTGTTCTATTGAAGATGATTGTTGATGAAGACAATAATAACTGTCAGAGTGGTTGGATTACAGTGTATACGAGGGTTCACATTCACAGCAGGTTTTGCTAACTATTTTCATCATTTATAATCATTCATGAATGGATCTTACTAGATATTTAAGATATTTCCCCTCTATCATTTTATTTTCGAGTCCATAATCATATAATTTCGGCTAGTTTAATTGGTAAATAGGGCTGTTCTGGTTAATTTGATTCACCTACGTTACCGGACGGGGTATAATACATTAAGAACCTTTTCTTTACGTTAATGGTAGTTTAAGTCTGGCCAAGTGTCCCACAGAAAAAGGACTTAGTAGTGGGTGCTTGTTGCAGGGATATTTGGTTGATATCTGCAATCTATAATACCCGAGATGTCAACATAAACCGACTGGCTCCATTAGCCCTAGATGCCGAGACCTCCAGCCCAGCTTTTCACCGCGCTTCCGATCGCCACGTTTTGTGCCGGAATGAACAGGTTTCTCTCAGCAGTGGACTCGGTGTTCCGACGTGGTTTCAGACAAACTCCGAAACACTCCGACATTTTCCCTACAGAACTATCGTTGGGACTAGACTGTGTTGGTGTGTTTCGGGAGAATTCATGATAGTACATATATATAATCAGAGCAAATGTAGTTGGGATCCATAATGCCATATATGGTATCTGATAATCCAGATTTGGCTAGAGAAAAATGACTGGGAGTCTATTGAGTGTTTTCTATAGAAATAGCGTTTGCTAGCAGCAGGCAATGGGAAATGGGAAGCAAAAGGTAGGTGGGCGATGTCAGGCAAAAAGCAGGTGGCCAATGGGATGGGCATGTGAGCTCCGGTAGACACCCGTGGCACTTTGTCGACACTGATACTTGGAAGCGTTGGATGCAGGACAACAGGAACTAGGCAAGAAAAAAACGGATGAGGCGGTAAGGGAGGTAACTCCAGTCTGATCGGTGCTAATCGAGATGCTTGCCAGGCAGTCCACCCTCGACCTGCGCGGCGCAAATCTGGGCCCGACGACAGGCGGCGGGGCGGGCAGCAGTCAAACGGATGGTCTACCGTATTCAGAGGAGGAAAGGTCAATGTGGAGCGAGAACTCACTCTCTCCCACTCTTTCTCCTCATATCACCTCTCAATCTAAGAACGAGAAACTGCGTGGAACCACGGGAAACCAATAGCGGCGTGATTTGGTCTACGGCACGCGCACAGGTTACCGTGTATGGACTACATGCTCAGGACCCACAACTCTCTGAGGCCGACTTGAGGAGAGAGATGGGGTGGGTATAGGGCGATAATAACGGAAACATCATGATCTCGAGCTCAACGGGGAAAATTTACACCGGTATTTGCTGGCGCGGAGTCCACAGGGATTGTATTTGCACTGGACCTCCTCGGCAGCGCTGAACTTTCCGTAATGAGTTCGAGTGGCTCGGAAATGCCCGCGGGGGGTAGGGGGTAGGAGGGGTACAAGGGATGCCGCGGCGATTATGGAAGGAGGCTGAATAAAACGGCGCCGCCTAGCGGGCTCAGGGGGGTGCAGCTTCAACAGGTTCCCGCGCAAAACGGCAGCGCCGTCTCTGATGTCGTCTGCCGCGAACAAAAACATGATGGAATGAGGCGCATGCGCGCGGCCGAGTCTCTGTGGGGCATGTTTTCGGCGGTTCCAAAGGGATGCGGCCACATGCGGCCGGCACCAGCAGAGAACCGCTTGTAATTGATCATTCACATTATTGATCTCGTAAGCGACCAGCGCAGGAAGACGAACGCCCGGGAAAGTTGGTGGGGTGGCGCGTAGAAGGGAGTGGGGAATAACTGGTCTGAATAAAGGACGGCACATATATAAGGAATATATAGAGTTTCGTTCTAGGCTGTGATTAGGTGGACAGGGTGTTAAGTGAGATATGTTTTTGTATGTGATTACAATAGTCATTTTACAATATGTAAATGCTTATGTAGATGCCTGGAATAAATTTCGCCTATTGAAAAAAGGGAATTTGACCGAAAGAATATAAGAAATATAGCCCTTAATTGAGATAGAAATGTTATATATCTAAATATGCTCTGGTTCAAGTGATTAGGTGTCGTAATATATCTGATTCACTTGGCATGCATCCAATCTCCTCTCTGCATGGCAACGCGCGAAGATAGTGACAATAAGGAAATATCTTGATCTGAAAAGGTGTCACAGTTCAACCACTATGGAGCTCATCGATCGGCGCAGACCGCCGTCTTGAATTTGTATAGAACGATGAATGACAGCTCACCAATTTCAGCTAAATACTGCGGTTAATTGAATAGTATACAGGTAAAAAAAAGATGAGTGTTGATATTATGAACATGGATACTCAGGTGATAATATTCTTATTATGTTATGTTCAGGGGGCACCAGATCTAATTTTTCTGATATTGTCGCAAGCAATTCGTCCCTCCATTGTCAGCGGCAAAACCCAGTTCGGACCAGAGAAGTTGCCTCTGAATAGGACCATTGTTACAAAATATACCGAGTTTAGTGAAAGCAATACTCAAGAATTCGCAATGAAACAATTTTGTTGGATCATTTACCGCTACATCTCTAACATTGTTTTTATTCTCTTGCTTCTTTCAAACTAAAGATGATAACAACTGTAACAGCGCACATTATCTGCCGTTCCTATATATTTATAAGAAGAGTCGGCAGTCAATGTAGATGTTGAGAGAATAAGGATGGAAGAATGTAATAGAGGAAACAGTGACACTATGAGATTTAGTAAATACAAAATTGATGCTGTAAAGTGAAGCTAAAAGATGGGCAAAAGAAACTGAGGGATAATGGAATTAATACGGATAATAGCAGGGGGAGATTGGCGTCAGGAAGGCAAGGCGAGTTACCGAGTGTCGTGTGTTAACCCTTCCAGTTAAAGGTTGGAAATATACCTCGAAATATGATTCTTTCCCCCTTAAAAATAACGCTGTGTATATAGGAGATGGGTTAAGCCAAGGATGATTTGCTTGTTTCTCTGACTATATATATATATATTCTCTGATGCATAGTTAACCCCCAATTTACGAATAGAAGGCGTGTAGGAACAAGGGTTACATATAAAGGACTGAATCATTTCGTGCGCAGCTAATGAAACAGTAGAAACAGGTGGTATGTCAGATGATTTCATGAGAGCGCTGTGATTTGACTGGACACTGTCCAGTCACGCTATCTAGTCCCTCCACCGCACAACACCCCCTCCGCCTCACCGCTCCACAGTTCCTCCGGGGAGCTGCCAGCAGCGAGGATCAGACCGGCTTGAATGACCTTTGTAGAGACGAAGGTCACGGGTATTGTCTCGACGTTTATCACCTCTCCAACTCTCTCCTTGTATCTCTCCCTTTCTCTATGGTTCTCCCTCTTTACAAGTATCTTCCTCCGTCTTTTCCCCTCATGCCTAACACCAATCCATCTCACTATATCTCTCTGTCTCTTCTTCTCTCCTTCTATTTCTCTCTTTCTCTATCCCCTCCTTTTTCTTTGTCTCACTTCCCTCTCACACTATCCTTCTCTTTTTTCATTGCCTCTCACTCTAGATTTTCCTATATATCCATTTATACATCTCTATTTCACCATCTAACTACTTGACCATCCATACTTCCACTTTTCCTGAGTTACAATTCACTTACAGCAATATTAATTTCAAACTGGCTCCAGTCGATAGACTTGTGAATAACAGACTATTCCTACACCTCTTCTTGCTTGAGAGCTTATCATCACCTTCTTCCTGGAGGATCTGATTCTTCAGCCTCCTCTACCTATCGCTCCGCCTAGACCCTCAACACCCACCCATACAGCCACCCACCTGCCAAATAGTGGCGCCACCTACGCTGCCCACCGTTCCAGGTAACTCAGGCAACGGTCCGTTTCATTAGCGATATTGCCAGTAGTACCTGGGCGCTCAGTAAGGTGCCAGCCCCGCCTACCTCCTCTTCCTCCCAGCCTCTTCAGCACCGTAATTACTACCAACTCTACTACCTCTCCGGCATGGTCACATCTCATACCTACGTTTGTTCTCCGTTCATCCCATTCTCTCCCACCGCTCCCTCCCCCCCCCCCCCTCCCCACCCAACCACCCATAACCTGTCTCTACACATCAACTTAACCCTCTGCTACTCAAGCCGGTGTACGGATGCATACTACATGTATCTAGGCAAATATCTTTTAATAATTCTATTTCGCAAAAGGAGGCAAAAGACATCCAATGGTATTGTATGCTAGTTGAATATTCGACCTAGAGTATTGCTTTTTAGATCTATAAGAGTATTCTGAAGTTACACCAATTCGCTGTATTCCGCCGAAGTAATTGATTGTAGCTGAATTCGATATTTTGTTATGCATAAATAATTTAAGCCGAAGATTATCTTATTGGAAATCGTGATGCTGAAGGCATTGCTATTTTGATATGGCAATTCCCTATTTCTACAATATATACACAATAATGACTGGTTTTGTGTACGAGTGGCCGTAATCTCCGAGTAGTTGACACGTAGTAATATCCGAGCCATGATCGAGGATATTACGTCGTCAACTTCGGGCAGATTATTATCACTCGTATACAAAACCAGTCGTATTTGTATTTATTACCCACCTACAAGATTAATAACAAGTCTGTTGCAATTAAAAAGTTTCTGTAAGCCATTTAGTTCCAAGCACCACAGCACTGTCAAGTGTAGCAGTAATTCGGAGTAGACTTACATGTTAACAGACCAAATTGTCTAGCCTACATGAAATCGATAGAATTCCATGCATATGGGGGCTGTACCTGGAATGAACTTCCGCCACTAGTTCGCAACATCCCAACCTATAGATACTTTAAAAGTATCACAAAAAAAATTGTTATCTGAAACTATACCTCATCTTGTCTAGCGCCATCTTACTTACTTGATTTATTTTTTTGTCAACGTTTCTCTTCCCATTACCATGTTGTATTACAGGTGAGAAATGATGTGTATTCCTTAGACTTTGGAAATCTCAACATTATTTAACAGTGTTCCATCCATTGTTATTCTTGTAATGTAGGCCTGGTACTGAAAACCAGTTGCCATCCTGGCAGCTGATACCGTGGCCGCTTTATTGACTCCATGTTCCAGTATTCTCAAATTCCCTTGAAGTTGTAAACTACCTCAGTCAATAAAGAAATCTATCCACAAAAAAAAAAGAAGACTTACACCAATAATATAGTTTGCCATTAATCTGTGATTTTAGCATGCAAATTGTGTTATGACAGTGATTTCTGATGGTAAATGAGATTACTATGATTGATTCTAGATAATTAGCTTTGAATAAACTTTCTAGAAACTTATTTCGAGGTACATGATGATTCAACCTCATTATGAACAGGACTATTTTTCCAGAATCTCCAGCACGAGATTCTGACATGCCTGAATCTCCAGGTAGCTAATTCCAGGTGCCCTATACATTTCCTATGGAGACTCCGTAAGCGGTGGGTAATATAACTAGCGACAGTCAGTATTGCTGAGGAAAGTTGGATAATCCCGGGTAGCATTACGGGAGCTGCTTTGAGACGGATTATATTCTACGGTAATTATTCATTTGAACGGCCCTATATGTCTGGTCATTTTCAATATTGTGTGTGTGTTTTGTGTTTATCCGGGAAGATGACGCTCCACTTACTAAAGCCATTTGATTCATGAATACAGCCAATGCCCGACTTGCATTGGGAATTTAATAAATGGGTTGCTAATTATAAGAAATTGTATTCAAGCGTTGACGTAGAATTCGATGAAATACTAACGAGAAACCTGTTATGTTCCATTTCTATTTGGTTATGACAGCAAAACGCGCAGTTGTAGGTTTGCGGCTCATCAAGTTTACATGCTCAGTTTACTGATCATGGCCTTTTGGCTTTTAAGTAGTTTCTCATTAGATTTCAGACCTTCGTATGTTTCCCATTGCTGGGAAGTAAGGAGAGCTCACCGCTCCAACTGGTGTGTCTCATACTTACCAACATCATGGCACCGCCTAGCGTTGATATTTATAACTAACACGTCACATTCTCCGCTTCGCTTTCACTCAGCTGAAGCCTACTTACTTTCAAGTCCACCCACCCACTCTCTTTATTAACATCTTCACTCATACCACTTCATCTTTAGTTTTATCAAATTAAATATTCATCAAATATATTCATTTGTTATCTTTCATCTAATCATATATCTTATGAACTACATAATCTTTTTAAAATAATTAAACAAGCCAAGCCTACCTCTCTCTTCGATACATGTATGTATACGGTCACTCTCTCCAATGTATAATCATTATGTTTTACGTCTTTCTGACGAAAGGAAGTGTACTATCAAGACTTTAATGCCATAAAGCTTTAATGAATTTTGAATATTCGTTGCAACGTCAACGAAAGGACTAAATTGACAGCAGGCAAGTGATTAGCCATTCGCAGATACCTGTAGTCGCCAACACAGTATATCATCAGTAAAGGCAATGCATAGGGGCGATTCGAGTCCTGATCCTCGTGGGTCACAAGTCCTATCCGAATTACTGTTGTTTGCCATAACTCTTCGAAAGCTCTATATAGATTTCAAACCATCTATCCCTACACATTAGAATTTAGAAAGCACCTTGAAACCTTGCTAAGTGCAGGATGGGCAGCACAAAGTCGAAAGCCTTCTATAGATCGATATAACAGGACGATAATACCCTGGCTTATTGATTATAGACTTTAAGAGTTCGATGTATACAATTCTCTATTCGGTCGTGTCTGTATGCCTTCATTTGCACATAGATCTACTCCAATGTAACCGTGCCTAAACCATCAATTATTCCTTGCTTTTTGTATTATTGCGTGTACATACATGTGAAGTGTCTTAGATTCTCGGGAATTGAGTATATAATCTGTGTAAATTAATATGGCTTGTAACATATATTCTGAACCACCATTTTGAAAGTGTTAAGATTCGCTCTACTCCACCTCCCTGACTCATCCGCCACCCACGACCAGGCAAATTGAACAACCCGTTGGTCCGGGTCGGGAACTCATCTTCACAGCGGAGCTGAACGAGAAGGGCGGGTCGGAGCGGGTAGGGGAGTGGGGTGGAACTGGTTGTTGGACAGCAGTCAGTGTGGCATGGGCCGTCTTTGAAGTCCTGATGTTTCTTCGATAACCTGTTTGAGGCTGCCCAGCCCTGCTGCCAGTGGTCTACTTCGTTGACGGAGGGGCAGAGGGCGAGTGTTTGGGCATTGCAGAACAAGGGTTAAACATGTAGAGAGAAAGGTGCTACTAAAATTGAACCCGTTATAATACAGTCAACACACTGATAAAACCACTCTCAGTGATATGGAAATACTTTTGAAAGGGATATACTCAACCTGATGTTGTGGGCGTCTTTCCGTGCAAGTTCCGCCATATGTATTATGTACATTACGGACACAGAGACAAATACGATAATACAAGACAAATACCAGACAAGACTTATTGATATAGGTATGAACAAAATGCGGATGTACAATGCCGCAGGATGAATAAGAACTCATATGAGGATGTTCGTGTACACCATAGATACATTAATGGAGGGATAGGTACATATTTGGCATATGTAATAGTATGTTAATTAAAGAGGACAGTCCATGATGGTTATTTTGGGCATAGGTCTGTATATCTTCGGGTCCATAACGGATTCTTGTTGCAGTCTGCAAAATTGTGGGTTTCTTTATCAACCACCATATCAAGCCTTGTCAAGATGAATGCTAACTTTGCTAAGCAAGGACGTCCAGCTTTGTTCCTATAAGACGATAATACATGATAAATGAAGTCGCTTGAAATTGCCCGAATGATGCCTCGCAATGAAACTGAGCATTAACGGGGACGCCGTTTAGTGCCCTCAGACTAAACAGTCTTAATATTCCCAGCAGACCCGCTGCGTCCCTGTCTCCTCCGCCGCTTTTCTTAATCCACCTACGTCTGATCTGCGCGATTTAGCGATAGTAAACAAACCCCACATCATCTCCTATTATCGCTCACAGATGGTCTGTATCGGCGCTGGTTCCCGTCAGAAGTCCTTAGGATAACGGTTCATGTTGGGGACCAGTGAATGGAACGACGACTACGCACAGGGAGTCCTGCATATTTATAGCCGTCAAGGTGCGGTGGTGAAAAATAGGTCATCATCTCACTTTACGGTGAATAATCATTGTCCTTTAACGTTTATAATTGACTGCATTTATGGTGGACAACTTTATGACAGCATATTCACCACGCCCACTTTTACGAGTGGAGATTATACAAATAAGGTCAAATTAAATTGAACGATTTAGAGTAATCCTTTTCTATAATGAATTATGCCTAACCGGCGGGTTAGGGCTAATGCGTGGTGTGGCCCGGTCCTGGCCGCGAAGGACAATCTACGTGACCGGACCTCCCCGGCATACAAGGGCACCACGTGACCGAGTACACCTCACAGCGCTCAACAAGTGCTCGGCCTCACTCATCCCTGGTATGCCAGACTGTTCAGAAGTCCACGTGGTAAGCCTTCTCTCATCATGGGCAAAGCCACTACATGATCAGCAAAGGCTGCAGCAACCATCAACTATATCAACTGGCTATAGGTGGCCATCGACTGACTCAAGGCCTGGGTGGACCTGGCACCCGCCCCGAGCGAACGAGACCAACACTCGCAGGTATCTCTTCAACTCACACCTAGCCTGTATGGGCACGCTCTCTACCTCCGCCCCTATACGGGCCACGCACCCCCGGCTCACCAACTTTTCAGCCAGCTATTCTCCACGGCACGCGGCTCAACCGGGTCCGTCATGGCCAGCCATTTGGCCACCTCCAGCCTCCCGGCGCATGCTAGAATGGCATGGCCTACCCGGTGACCTCCGTGGACCACGTGGCAACGCAGGTTCAGGCCCTCCTCGATGCCCATCATCCCTTGACCAGCCTCATGTAAGACATGTCGCTTTCCTCATCACTATGTTGGCCATGGTCCAAAGAGGGAGAGGACCAAACTGGGGTCCCTCACCTACCCCGAGCACATGTTGGGACTATTTAAGATCCTTGCTCACATGTGCGATATTACAACTGACGCAAAAGACTTCGCGTGGGCAGGCTTCCCCTCCTTCTCGGAGGAGATATTCGCTCTACTCGTGGAAGGAACATTATCCTAGACCAATGCTACGAGCATCCAAATTCTCTGTATGGGAATGGTCCGGGCGGTCTCGATCCTATGCACCCGACTGGGTCCGTGCAGTCCTCACGGCCGAGACTTGAGACCCCCGATACCCCATGCCCGGCCTACAACTCCCCGGTCAGGTGCTCCCAGAAGACATCATGGCCGTCGCCTGGTGGGCCACTACTGCTCCCATTGGCAGTTTCTCTGTCTCATACACTGCCATCCGGAGATGGACTGCCGCATCAAAGCTAGGGTGGCCGCTGAGGCGGCCACCTTTCAGAAGTAAGGGGGCAAACAAACCCGGAGCACAAGGAGTTTGGGTACCTCCCAGGCTCCCCGGGTCATCACCACCCGCCCCCTAGAGCCCGCAACACATGCCTCCCCGCATCATAACCTATCTGAGCATAGGCGCCCGGGTGCTTATCCCCTCCTGCCTCAACATCACCTGCAGGAGGGATCGCCTCTGGGACTACCACGATCGCCGCCTATGCGATTTCCTGGAATATGGTTGGCAGCTTGGATTCCTCGAGGACCGGCCCCCGATGGCAACCCCTGATAACCACGCCTCGGCAAGAACTCACGGTAAGCACATTGATAAGTTTATCGCCAGGGTGTTCGGCCATGGGGCCTCCTTGGGCCATTCTCCTCCCCCCCGTGGACTCATACATCACCACTCCTCACTCTGGAGAAGCGGGGGTCCGCAGGGTCATCCTCGACCTCTCCTTCCCCACCGGGAAGAGCGTCAACGCATTTACATCAGGGAAGGAGAGTATTTGGGGTACGCCCTCCCCTCCATACAGGATCTCGTTACCTGCCTCCGCACCCTTGGTCAAGGCGCCCTTGGCTGGAAGGCGGACCTCTCTCGAGCCTACCGGCAGCATAGGATAGACCCTCTCGACCTTCCCCTCCTCGGCTTTAAGCATGGTGATCGCAGCAGCTGTGGTCGCGCCGTTCTGCCTCCTATTGCTCCTGGTGGTCCACCTCTCTGCGACAATGCGACCCCAACGCCTCACCTTCCTCATGCAGCAGGCGACTCTCCGTAGAGTCCCTAACGCCGCACTCCAACACCACGGGACGTGGGCCTCTGAGTCCCGGGTGACACCTCCCCTACAGTCACCGCTGCCCTCACAAAGGCCTTTGGCATTTGAATCTATTTCTCGAGTAATTGCCCCGGTAATTACCTAAAGACAAAAATAAACTCAATATCATATTTGTGGCTATTTCAATGAAATATCTCAATATCCATTACTCCTGGACCCATCTTGGGCACTATGCCTAACAAGCGGGTTAGGGGGAATGAATGGCGTGACCCGTCCACGTGACCGGACCTCCCCGGCGTACTGGGGCACCACGTGACCGAGTGCAGCTCACACCGCTCAATGAGTGCTAGGCCCCGGTACGCCAGACTGTTCAGAACCACCCACCCACCCTACAAACATTAACTTTTCCCCTTTCTTGCTTCTCTTATCGGCAAGTTTGAATCTATTTCTCGAGCAATTGCCCCGGCAATTGCCTAAGGACAAAAATAAACTCAATATTATATTTGTCGATATTTCAATAAAACATCTCAATATCCATTACTCCTGGGTCTGTCTTAGTCATTAGGAATGGCATGTTGTGCTTCCCATCCGTGGTATAGATATCCATTCGAGAGGAAAAAAATAGTCTTCCACCAATGGAAATCACACTTCTCATTCATAGTTTAGTATCCATTCATCGGTAAAATACCCATTGGCTGCCCAAAATGCCACAACAGCAATAGAGAAAAACGTCACTAAAGCCAAAATCCATAGTACCCACGGAAAAAATGTCACCATTCCGAAATCCATAAATAGGCTAGAGAAAACCGTCACCAATTCACGAAGTCATGCTGATGACGTTCTTCTCAATGGGAGCCATGACGTTTTTCTCAATGGGTATCATCGCTTATGGAATCGATGAAACCTTTCTCCGTGGGCATCATGGCTTTCGGTTTTGGTGACAGTGTTCTCCACTGGCGTCACGGCTTTTCGAATAGATGATTGAATTGGTGATAGTGTTCTCAATTGGCGTCATAGTTTTCAGCACGAATGACAGCCTTTTTGATGGCTTTGTCCGCCTTGGGGGCGGCCAATGGATATTTCACCAATGAATGGATATCTAACTATTAATGGAAATGCGCTTTCCATTGGTGGGATAAGACTATAGTTTATTACACGAATAGATACTTATTCCACGAATGGAAAGCACACGTATATATATATATATATATATATATATATATATATATATATATATATATATATATATATATATTCATGAGGTCTACGGTAGGAGGTCGGTACTTCAGGCACTTACCTTCAATAAGGTTCAAGGGGAATATGTGTTTCAGTGAAACAGTGAAATGGCTTACTCGTCCTTGATAATGCAAATACAGAAATCCATGTACATTTTTGCCGCTAGGCAGTATTTGCCGACCATATGGTTGTCCATAAGTGGTGAATAAAGTTGACCCAAATCGTCCTTGGGTCTCTATGGTATACAGAAAAGGGTCTAAATGTACGATCCTAAATTATTAAACGGTCCCCTGTATTCCAAATGCACCGATTATTCAATATGTATAGGACCTTACAAGCCTGAGGATTAACCCTCCCTAATTTTACATTTTACAAAGTACTTTTACTACATGTCATGACACCACATTGTTAAAATAAATACAGGAAACCAAATGTACTCAATTGTATAATACACCAAATACCGTTTTGCCTTTTCTAACACAGAGACAAGACAGAAGAACAGCACACTTGAGAGCTCGGATGTATATCTGTAATTTCTTCTCCCAATAAATGTTCATTGAAAAAAAAACCAACTCCGATTTATATGTAAGGTTATAGTATACACCACCCATGCTTTACACCTAGAACACTGATTGCTGTTCTCTATATTCACCCTGAATGGCTCTATAGGAGCCCATGCCTGACAAGCCAATATTTGTGAAACCAATTAAGAACACACAGGTAATGGGTAATATGTTGTGATTGGGCCTTGTTCATTGCCCTGGAACTGTGCGTGGAGAGCTACCCAGGAGAGAGGATTGGAGATTGTGTCGTCATGTAGCTGTCGGAATGCCTGAGGCCGTCACGAGATATTCGTGTATTTGTCTAAACCCTTCTCTTACATCTTAACCCTGGGCCACTCGCTGTATATATACACCGGCCCATGTATATCACCCCTCTGACATTCTGGCTAGTAATAATGCATCGACCACATACTCACCTCACCCTTAAGTCCGATCAGTTGACAACCTCCGTTCGTGAATGCATTATCTTACCATTGTTAAGGCAGTGGCCTGAGCAGCTGCGATTTGTTCGGTCAATTTCCGAAAAACACGGCGTATATTTCATTTACGCCTTGAACAATTGTTACCAATTGTTACCAATTCGGGCTTATTTCCAATATTCTCTAGACTTTGATATGTACTTTCCTGTATCTTGCCTAAAACCTTCTTGTGAAATGTTAGGGTTCTAGGTATCAGCAACTGCTGCTGTAATAATAGGGCATGATGAAGTATGAAGCGGAACCACGGGTCGTACCGTGCTAATGGCTGGCTCACGCATACAATCTCAGCTACTCAGGAGTGACTCACTGATCAAACTACAACAATGAGGATCACGACTTACCTGGATATTTCTGTACAGGCAGAGAACAAGTAGAGATGTTAAAAGTGAGCTGCTCCGAGTTCCATGCTGAGCAGGGTGAGTGGACTTGTATCGCTTACTCCAGGCTCGCCCTGCTACTTTCTCCGAGTCCTTGGTGCCCGGCTCCTCGCGTTCTCCTCCCGCCGGGCCCGGAGCGACTTGCCGGCCGGGCAGGGGGTGGGGCTCCCGTTAGCCGGCCCACCTGAATAATTAAAGATAGCGTCTAAGTACCAGCCAACGCTAACAATGCCCGCCAGGTCTAGGTGGCAGGGGTGGAGGAGAGGAAGCAGGGGAGGGGGCTGCCCGGTCCGGCGGGGATGGTAGAGTGGGGGGGGGGGGGGGGGGATCTGCGGGTCAGTATATAACAGAGTATATAATGTATACACACAGGAATATACACACTGGGTGTGAGAGACATGGGTACATCCAGAGGGTACATAACACGGTATACATGCTGTACATGACATACCCAATAATGACTAGTTTTGTGTACAAGTGGCTGTAATCTCCGAGTAGTGAATGCATAAAAATATCTGAGTAACAGCGAAGTTATTGCGTCATATACATCAACCACGAGGGGATTAAGGTCACTCATATGCAAAACAAGTCATTATTGTATCTATTACCCACCTTCATGATTCATAAAAAAAATTGACCATATGTCTACCTATAAGATGACTACATATTCAATAATGCCACAACACTATCAAACATGGCATTATTATAGTATATTCAGTTCCTCATTTTCCCATGTCTTAAGCATATATGAAATATTCTAAGACTTTGATTTATGATGATAAATGAGATTAATATTATAAATCTTAATTAATCAGCATAAAAATACTTTCCAGTACATTGTTTTCGAGTTTTATTTCGGTTGACCTCAAGATTTGTAAGGATATTTTTTTCCGGAATCTTGTCCCGGAGATCCTGGCATGCCAGAATCTCAGGGTACCGAATTCCAGGCGCCCTATACATTTCTTATGGAGACGCCGTAATAATTTGGTAATAAAGGAGTGTTCAGCTAACTTTGTATGACGGTGGGAAGAAGATTGCAGATTTTAGACCCCGAATCCAAATCAAACGACTAAAAATGCACAGAAAATTCGTGAGTTTGTGCTCCCTTATTAAATATCGGTAGTCTTAAGAAGTGTTTGTGGTATTAACACTGGGCGACAAATTATAGGTTTAATGGTTACCGACTATTCAATATTTACAGGAACTTATAGTCCCTGGTATATATCCACCTAGGGTAGTGACACTTTTGTAGAGGATTATCTGTATCTCTTTTGAAAGAATTGTGAGCCCAATTAATCGTGAGGTGGTGCCTAATTGTATTGTAGCGGGGAGACATATCATGGACAGGGAAATGTTCTGTTTACACTTGGTGACACCACCGACAAACGTTTTCAGCTATTGATGAAGTCAAACTGGTGTAAAATGAATACATTTTACAAACAAGAATATGTCAGGTGTAAACGCTTAAATACATGAAGTGCCACCAGTATTTGGTGCCGATTTTTTTCTCGCTGAGCACTAACAACAGAGATTTTCTGTTCCCAATATGATATCGTTGCGTATTTCTTCAGCGGGTGTGAGCGATTTCTTACCATCCACCGATCATTTTATGTTTCTGATAAAACATAGGTGCACATTCAAGCTGCACCTAAAGAAACGAGCAGATCGTGACTAAAACCTGACCAAAAACTGCAATCCGTAATGATGTCGGTTTTGTAATACCAGCATGTTGATTTACTCAAAACCGCCCGTGCATTATCTGTCATGTGTAATTGTGACTTGAAATAACGACTCATTAAACTTACATGTAGTGGGGGTGGGCTCCGGTTTATGCCTATGATCTATTGCATGAACGTCTATTTAACGGAGAAATCTGTGATAGATGAGTTGCCAACTCTGATAAACGTTAGACCTTATGCACAGCTGATTTCCATGTAAGCAGCTCTACCTAAATTATTTCATAAGCAATGTATGTGGGTTTTTGTTTTATATCATAACTAAAGTGCACTCAAATTTGTGTGACTTTCTATAAAAGAGGGTGAAACAGTATGCAGACTCCTATAACTTGGAGGTACACTTACAGTGGCCTCCATAGCAAAGTACATTCCGATTGAAATTAAGTTATCTAAACGGAATATCTTTGATCGACCTCCAGCCTGGATCAACGCAAACCTAGCTGATTAGCAGTCTGCGCCAAAGAATGGAGAGTGCATGGCTGTATATGGAGAGGGGCAAAGAGACAGGGGACAACACAGCTTAGCTAAACCCCGGCATCATACCCCCCCCCCCCTCCGGCCCTACCTCCCGCCTCGTGGCAGGGTGACTAATTAATTCTAGGATGTTGATATGAAGTGCCGCCGTATTAGCACACAATGGCGTGCTTTGTTTTGCGTCCGGCGAGATTCTCGTTAGCTTCCCCCGGAGAAATGTGATTGGCGGTCCCGTGTTGGTGCCGCACGCTATCAGCTTGCAGGGCTTGGCCATAACCCGACGGACCGAGTGCAGAGTCCACCCTGCCTCTGACCAACTCGGTTACCGGAGAACTCAACTTGAAACGAACTCGACCCGTTTTGGAGAAATCGATTTGAGAACTCGAGCCATTTCAGATATACTTGTCAATAAGATATTTTCAAATAAAGATATACGTCTGCTTTTAGTAAAATAAACTATCGGTTATAGAAAATAGTTAGGGTCAGGGTTAGGGATAAGCTTAGGGGAAGGGTTAGGGTTAGGGATAGGGATAGGGATAGGCTTAGGGGAAAGGTTTTTTGTTTGTTTTCCTCTCCAGAGGAGACCAAAATTGAAGCCAAAATTACATACTTACTCCTAAATACAATATTCATCCATTGTTGTAATGAGTTAATTTAGTTGGGAAGATTTAAAACGGGTCGAGTTCGTTACGGGTCGAGTCCCTAAAACGGCTCGAGTTCGTTACGGGTCGAGTTTGTTACGGGTCCAGTTCTCCAGTATTCACCCACTCAACCTGGCCCCTACCCGCCAAGCAAGCCCCCGTCTTTTCTACTCACCCTGCCTGCCCAGGAAGACCGCTCCTACTCTACCCACCCCACCTGCCCCGCAAGACCCTGCCCACCACGCCAACCTTGCCTTCCTGCACACCAAAACATTGCACGTCAACTTACACCATACAACCCTACCTGTCCTGTCTTCTTCCCGTCCACCAAGACCATGTACACTTTACTTGTCTCCCCACTTTTACTCCGGCAGCCCAATAAGCTTCTTGTCTCTCAATCCAAGCTGCGCATCTGCAATATTATTCCAGCAAGTCACCATACATACGTCCCCAAGTCTCCATCTGTACTCGATGAAGCTCCCTACATTGTTTATTAGTACACAAATTAATCACATGGATGGTCTTCCATTTAGGGCGTTTCATGTACGCTCAATACAATCACATTTCAGAAAGAAAAACATATCTTTCTCACATATTCAGTAGTTAATTACATTACATTACAGAAGTTATTATTTAGTAATAAAAAAACCGACACCGGATGATACATGGGGAGAGAAGGATATAAGGATGAATAATTTGGACATTCCAGACACCACATAATATTGACTACCAGTAATGGAATAGGTAGATGATTAGGAGTTGGTGTAATTAATTATCAGGGGGTAACAAGGGCGCTCTCTCCTGTCTCTGTGTTATAACTACAAGCTATATAAGTTAGTGTTCTTCCACTGCACTTGGCCAGGAATAATTGAGCTTTTTATAACACGTTGCCGGGTATCAATATTTATCAATATCAATCTCTCTGTAAACTTCTGTAAATATTTCTATGAACACAATCCAAATTGCTCCGAACGTTGAGGCTGCCGGCGGCCGTCCTGCGCCTGCTTAAATCTATCGTTTCGACATACTACTCACAACCCACAACAAGACTCGATCACATCTCATGGCCCATTGGCATGACTCGCCCTGGACTCGCCCACAAACATGACTTCCCCAGTGAGCATCAACTCTGTGATGCATCGCAACCCTAAAACATGACTCGTCCACAACTCTGTGATGACTCTCACTACTCACAGCCTACGAACAGGATTCGCACCGGGCATAAATTCCGTGATGTCTTACATTACCCACAACGCGCATACAAGACTCGTCCACCGAGCATCAACTCTGTGATGTCATCACTCATGGAAGTCAACACTTAATGACGTGATGGATGAGCGTCTGACGTGACACGTCAATGATGCGTGACTGATACAGGATATAACGCCTGAGGCTGGAGACTCCCTGAAACCTGGTTGCTCAGGATAGCAACACGGAACCTGCCACGACTCGAGGGTTTACTAAATCACATGGTCCAGAATAGTTTTGTCATCTCTCTGTATCGAAAGCGCGTTGTTGATATTATGGAAAATCTACTGAAACTAGATATAATGGTGTTGTAGAACTTGAGTACTTTCACATAGTAGTCTTCCAACCACTACCGTTTGATCCGAACATGCAAGGCTCAGCAAGATCAGGTCCTCCATCGCAATGCATCAGTGGCAGCGTTTGCTGTTTATTCTTCTCTGTAAACTCTGCTCTTATAGTTATTTCAACATCTCCTAATCAATATAGCACAGATACATTACAGAAATCTATGTATATATGATGATAGTATTATGATTACATAATGTTCATAATGTCAATAATGTTAATGATAATACTTCACCACTTTGGCTTCAGTGTTACTGAATACCCTGCTTCCCACTACCACACTATACACACTACTCCTCTATGCGTTCCCCACAGCTCGTCCTACCACTCACTCCAACGTGTCCCAACCCCGCAGTACGTTGACGAGCCGTTACGCCGATTCCATTGGTGTTATTTGTGCTGGTAATTTCGTGGACGGTGTAAATGATTGGCTGATCAATAGGTAATCTCCACCCCCTCGCCCTTGTAAATCTAATCCAGGGTCACACAACGAGGAGTAAATCTGTTTTATAGACGACTGGCCAGTCCTGGCATTCAAAATAGTGATGATCAGAAAATGCATGGTGATCAGAGACTCATACGTGTTGTATAGAGCGGGGACATTCGTGGACCCCAAAATATTGCAAAAGAAACGGATGACAGTAGTTAGGGTTGGGTAATATGTCATGAGAAGCCGAGTAAAATTGTGTAGCGACCCAAAAATGACATAATAGTTAACCCTCAATAATCTATTTTTTTTATTTAGAGAGCATCATTGAAATATATGACTTAAGAGAACGTCATCTTGCCCAATGCCGTTGGAGATTTTGAAAGTTACTCGCACGAGTGTCAAGTATGAGTTCTGTTAAGTATATGGAGACATATTCCAGGGTTGGGTAAATGTCCACATTTATAATATTTGGTTGGTAGTGGATGTTTACTAGATATGTGAAACACAGATCAGCATCATATGTGTGTGATGATAGTCAATTATAGTCTGACAGATACGTTCCCAATCCGCAGCCTATATGTGGTGCTAACAGCTCCAGTGCGTAGGAAAAACGCCCGAAGTCACGCCAGTGTGACTTGATTGCGTACTAAAATATAAAAGCATTGTATTTGCGTGGTAAATATGCAGAATTCTCATCCTTTGATATACGTAGAAGAAACGCTAAAATTTAAGCCAGTGTGACTGGACCATAACTGTTAATCACTATATCATGTAATTCTACTTTGTACTTAGAATAAGAGCATGACAATTTTGTGACCTCACATAAAGTCAAATAGGGCTATGACTTTCACTGACTGGACTAAAATCACATTCCTATATTGTTTAGAGAGACTTAAGCTTGCAATTTATTATCAATCTAAATTACAAATAAATCATAGTCTTAGCATAGAAAATATCCGAAAGCTGTGCACAGTAGATGGCGATATTGCATAGAGCAGATACAATACTTAAAAGGCTGCGGTGAACCGGGCCAATGACTGGTTAATTATTGTTACACACCATGTTTAATCCTTTTGCGCTGGGGGCCTGTGGCACAGCAATGCCCCTAAGGCCGTGTCGTGATGTCAGCCTATACTGCTCGAAGCTGTGTCTTACAGGCATACTGTTACAATTTTATCATTTCATCACGTGATATGACAGGTGCATTATTTCTGTTATTCCCCTTGGAATCTTAAATATGATGTCATGCCTACAGAAGTTTTATGTTTATCGATGAATTATTTCGTATGGTATCACAAAAGAAATATTAATTTTATAAATCTCGTGAAGTGATGCCACCCATTTTACAAGTATGAACATAGAACCGAGGATTTCCTTGGTTATAATTTTCATCCCAAAATGAATTAAAACGATTATATTGTTTTCCCTTTATAGTAATAAAACAAAGAACATAAATCAATTATTTGTTATTCATATTTAAACATAAAGAAAATGCATCTATATAGTGACTGCATACTAAAGATAAAGCAGTCAAAGTTTGATTCGCATTTGGTACAACACCATTCACACCGAGAGCAGCCATCTGAATTGTATCATTAAAGGTTTTGCTATACTGAATACCATATCTATAAAAGATTACATTTGGCAAGTGTCCAATGTAGCATGCGGACTTTTGACCGTGTTGCTTTAATTGAGTGTCATTTCTCACTTACCCTGCGCCACCCACTCTGTAAAACAGTCTACTCTGCCACTGTGCCGTGGTAACGGTCCTAACTTGTCAGTGATAGGTGAGGCGGGTGGAGGGGGCGCGTTCTGTGTCTTAAGCGGGATTCACATATAGGGACTAATGTACCTGAGACTGGTGTACTTCATATCTTTCCTCTCGTCTAAGACAGTCTCCTTTGGTTAAACAAATCTCATGAAAAGGTGATTTTACTAGTCTCAAGAAAAAATAATTTATTTGATTCACATGGAAATCACAGTGAACACTCATCCTTGGACTCAAGTCTCCTTGAGGTGAATGGTGTGAAAAACATGTGATCTTGTTTGCTGACCTCCTATTGGCTAAGTTGGGTGCTTAGTCAGCGACCCCATTTGTCTCACCAAAATAACCCTGTACATTTTTAACGTGTTTGAAATAAAAAAACCTCATGGGATTCTGAACCTTTTTAGGGGTAATTGTCGCCAACAATCGCAGGGGAAAAATCCTGTCTCAGGTAAACGGGAACCCTACAAATCAGACGAACAGATTGTGTTCCAGTACAGACTCTCAGTAAGGTTCGTCTCAAACAAACAACCTTTGAGGTACATGAATCCCCCCGTGTGAATTCCCCTTTACATGGCTGCATCTACCCCAATCTCCCTCACCGTACACTCCTCCCCGCTGCATACCTCACCCAGTTCAGGCAGTTACACGCGCAGTTGGCAGGCGGGCAGAGAAGATGTGATGATTGCAGGCAATGCGGGCCCTGTTACCCCCAGGGCCCGACAGGTTAACCTGCATAAAAAATGTACTTAGCCTGAGGGGTTAGGATTTATTCTGTGTCAGACTGCAAGCATCTCTAATTCTAGCTTCCCTGTCTTAGCCTCCCCTCCCCCCCCCCCTGCACTCGCCCATTCCTCCCTCCCCTCCCCATCTGTATTCCCTCCTTCCCTCCCTTCTCTTCTACTTCGTTCCCTAACTCTCATCTCCATCACCTCTCCGATCCCTTCTCCCTTCACACTTCCTACCTTTCATTCCTTTCACACCCTCCCTCCCCATTCCTTCCTCCCCTTCGGATCACTTCCTCCCATCTCTTCTACCCCCCCCCCCTCCCCGTCACTTCTGCTCTTCTCGCCTACTTTGCCTGGTTTTATGAAACCTTAATTTCCACTTCCCTACATCTCTCCTCCAACACTTCCCACCCTCTCTTACTTTCCTTTCTCCCTTCCCTTCCGCGTTCCTCCCTCCCTCGATTCCTCTTCAGTTCGCCCCATCCCTTCTGCTTCCCACCGCCTTACTTTTCTTAGTTTTTTTCATGAACAACGACATTGCTTCTCCCGCCTCATGGTTGGGCGGGGGGGGTGACTGAAAAAGGTGGATTAGAGATCAACTCAGATGTGGCTGGCAGAGGCGGGAAGCAAGGAGCCAGGCTTAGGGGTGATGCTAGACAAACATGGGTGGTAGGGGCCTGTCCGGGGGACTAGCAGATAGAAGTGAGTGCAAGGAGACTGTCACATGGGGGGCTGGCAGACAGAGATGAGTGCAAGGAGACTGTTCAATGGGGGCTGGCAGACAGAGGTGAGTGCAAGGAGACTGTTCAAGGGGGGGGGGGGCTGGCAGACAGAGGTGAGTGCAAGGAGACTCTGCTAGGTGGGCTGGCAGACAAGTGAGTGCGCGGAGCCTCTCCCAGGGGGCCTACCGGATAGTAGTGAGTCAGACTTATATAGAACTGCATCGAGAACCATATAAATAGACAATACTCCATGAATTTGGATGTGCCCGAATTGTCATCGAGGCGAAGCCCAGTGGCGACTATGGCACATCCAAATAAGTGGAATATTGTCTATTTTACGGTTCGAGTGTAGTTCTGGATTTATCTCACCCCTTTCTACATTAGATAGCATTAGAATATCAGAATTGTTGGAATATACCTAGCAATCCATATGACGTCATCTCACATTCACTACGCCACAGCCGTGGCATAGTAATGTCACTCTACGGGGGTGATCGCTGAGTATTTTTTCCTAATGTTATTTCTATGGCTAATCTTGTACCAGGGGTGAGATAAAGACCTGTCCCAGGGAGGCTGGTATAAAAAGGTTGGTGTAAGAATCCTGCACCCAGGGGGTTGACAGAAAGAGGTGGTTACTGGAAGACTGTCCCAAAGGGAGGAGGGCTGGCAGACGGAGGTGGATGCGAGGAGAGCGACATAGTTCATTATGTCCTAATCGCTTAATCCCCCTGTGACAACGCGTACGAGTTTCAGATGAGCCTGAGCACCTCGCGAGCTGCTCCCGAGCTGCGCGGTAGTCCCTCAAAATCCCCGTCAGGTAACAGAAATATGCACCTCCACAGCCCGCGTCCCATCCTCTAAATGGGCCGTGATTGCAGATGGATCCCTATATACAGAGCAGCCGTTCCGTCTTTTGGCGGAAATTAGGTAGCGGATATTGGGTAGGTGGAGGGCGCGGTCGGAGGCTAGAGTCTCCTGAACGGCAATAAAAACTAAATCGGCGATGTTCCAAGCAAAGGCATCAAGGGGTAAAAGTCGTAGCGCACTATCAATCAGTGGCTGTTATTATGAGGCGGCAGGCAATCGGACAATGACGGACACGGGCAAGGTCAGCAAGATCAAATGAGGAAGGTTTGATGGGTGCCCATAGGCGTTATATCAATGTTGTTTAATATACAAAGCTGGATTTGTAATTAAATCTAGTAATCATACTAACCTACGACACCTAAAACATATCCTCCCTCTACTTTAATTTGTTTTGTTTCTTTTGCTTTTTTGACCTCTAAGAACCTTACCTATATGTTTGTTTTGCAGACGGGGCGTTGGTGTTGGCAACTACTAAGCAAATGACAAGTCCCGGTGTGACTCGATGCGGTCCGGGCTCTGTTAGTGACACCGTGTTTATATTTCTTTATGGAAATGTTTTTATGTATACTGTATAAGAAGTTCATCACTATTTTATTTATATCCGAGTCTTTGATTAACATGCAGACGTCAAAGGCAGCTTGCCAACAATATAGTGTGATTACGAAACGTTAGGACAGGTCTACGCAATATTGCACTGGGCACATTTTGCTTTGGCCCTGGATGCAGGCTAGAAGAGAACCTAGGCATGATCGTGACAATACGTCTGTAACCGCACACAACCGACACCGTCCATTAATCATACCTCTGTCATGCCTGAACCCCTAATCCTGAAACACTGCTGAAACACTAATGCTCTTGTCTAGCACAAATCCTGCATCAGTTCCCAAACCTCACAGCTAACCCTGACATTAATCATCCCTACCTTAAAGATGAAACTAGGTTCTCCATCTTCCACCCTGAGTAACCCACCACTGCAGCTGGCCCCGGACCCACATTGGTATTAAGCCGAACGACCATACTTTATTTCACCTGACCTTTTCTTTATTAGATACGTTTGATAAATTAAGTAAAGTATTTTACAATGAGTTACTCCACCTTTAGAATCGCATTGTAAAGTTTATTCAGCCAATACCGTCCTCACATCCCATCTAGTTATATGTCTTACAAGCCCTTTTTTAAAGATTTTATTTATGCTGGCCGAAGCCCAACAGGATGAATTTGCTGGTGTCTTAGAGGTGTAGATATGTGTATTTTTTCATTCACTATTGAACAACTTTAAACTGTGTACTTTCATTGAAATACAATATTATACTGGCCCTTTACCCCCTGGTTCATATCAGCCTTTATCCCATCTCAGGCATCCACAAGGCCTTCCTTCGTCTATGGCTACAAACTGTGCTAGTAACCTAGACACTCGCATTGTGGCCAACTTGTTGGCGGTAATGCGACAGACGAGCTACTATTGGACTCCCCCTCCCCTACTCTTCTCCTCCCCCTAACCCGACCCCCACGTGACCTCCTTTCAAACCTCAACCTCCCTCACTCACCTCCGGACTCCCATCAGATTCAGAACCCTCTCCACGCTGCTCTCCTACCTCATTCGGCTTTTACCTCGGATTCCCCTAAAAACATCACGGGAACCGGTTGAAACGATGAGAGGGAGTTTACAGAAAACTCGCACCATAGGTGCTTAGCACCATCATCCTGTCCTCTGCTTCGGTGATTCTGTCTTTCTTCTTTTTTGTTGTGCACAGTTTTACGTGCTCAGGCACATAGTCTGATACCTTGAGTGCCTTCTTCCCACCTGCCTTAATCGTTAGGAGCACAGCAGGGTCGCAGCTCTTTGACCTGCCGCTGGTTGGTGCTCCAGTGTAGTCCTCCGCTCTGCCACCTTGCTTTTGTTTCCGTGTCCTCTTTGCCCGCCTTTAAAGCTTCTATCACCTTCTGCCACCCAGAGGTCCACTGAGTAAGGCAGTGTTGTTGTTGGTTTTATCAGCTGTGGAGGAGGTGTTGTTGTCTTCCTCACTGTCCTCTGACTCGTTCCTCCTTCTCTCGGGCGTCTCCGGAAGTTAGGATTACCCAGCTTGGCTAAGCCTTGCTGCAACCATCTGGCTTGTTCCATCACGTCGCCCGTATTCATAATGACTAATACATCAAAGTCTGCATATTCTTCACTGGATAGTACTTCTGTGATCTTTCTTTTGAGGCCTTCTGATTTCACCCACGCGGTGAACTCAAAATCATGCCCTGGTTCTTGGGAATCTTTGTTGTTTTTATCAGCCATGATGATGAGCAGTTGGTAATAGCGGGTGTTGCACGCGGGCTCCTGCCAGGATGTGTCCAGTCTCCCCTGGCTAGTGGTGCAAGGTAAAGGGGGTTGACCAAAGAGGGTCAAACACTGCGCCCTCTCCTTGTCTTTTATTTAAACCTTTATACAAGTATATACCTCCATATGACGGAAAGAGCGGTGACTGAGCTGCCAGACCTTTCACAAGGGTTCTGGAAACCTTGGAACCTGGCAAGGTTATAATATTCTTTCACAGGAATAATGATAACAAAGAATACTCGTGATGGAGTGAGGAAAGCGTCGCAATTGGAAGCCTTGTATTGTTGGGATAGGTTAAGTTCCATCGTCTCATCTTATCTAATATAATGATTCTATTTAATCTAAATCCCTCTTTACTCAATGTAGATATATTTTCCCCGGAGTCAATATTTTACTCACAATACAATCATCCTATTGTCAACCGTGTTCCCCAAAAAGAGCTACATTCTAAGAATATAAAGGGTTTCTATATATAGGTAGTTGTCTTGATTTTAAACCAGTGCAATTCCACTGACAGCTGGCCCTCTTTATTGGTTACTTGCTATGGAATGAAAAAGAGAGTAATGATGATGCAAATGAAGAAGATGAAATAAAAAAGGAAGTTGTGAAAGAAAAAGTAGTTCCCCGGGAGAGTGCCATAACGAGTGGTTCCTAAAATTCGCCGATCATTTTGTTGGTAGGTGTTAGTTCCAGTGTATGGGCAGTTAATGTATGCCCCAATGACCTGGATGGTCCTCGCGAGACGTACCTCCCCTGGAGCCACACACATAGCAATCAGCTCCGTTTAGAAGAATTCCGGGCCGGCGATAGGAGAGAGTAGGTTAAAAACCGAGGAAGAAGGTCATGCACCGACGCCAGATAAGGTCCCGGTCCTTCCTTCTTTAAAGATTCATCTACCACTCGTGTTCAATTTAGGTCGGTCGTTGGTAACCGTAGATTCAACAGTGAACAGCGGCTAGGACTGAGGTTAGGACGAGTGGTGTGGGGATGGGTAGGCGGCAGCCTAACTGTCTCTGTACATGTATCTGTGCATATGTTCATTTTGTTTATTTTTTCATTCAAGGACAAATATAATATTACGGCATATATATAGATATATAATAGGCTGATAGCGATCTTTCAGAGCATACACACAGACTTTCTAACAAAACATCACATGGCATAACAGAACGTTTGCCTATAAATTGATCATTCAACAAATCTTATGATTCACAATTACCTCATATGATCGGATCGAGGACGAATATCTAAGATGCAATCTCGACTCGATTCAAGAGAAAAGAAGAGTTTAGTCCATTTTTTCTACGTGTAAGTACCCAACATTGAAAATTTGGTGGGTGGTGCGGGCGTTAAGAATCGGTACACGAGATCCATGGCCTCCCACAAATGTCTCGGTGCCAAATGTGGAACCGTAATGTGGAAAATGGGTACATGTATATAGTAAAAGCAAGAACTGGAGCATGTGAGTGTCGGGTGATGGACAAACTGCTGGGGTGAGGGCAGAAGGTCCCCGAGGAATCAGCAATAATTTAAGGGCGTGCCTGAAGGGTGATTACTGATTAGTGTAGAGCGGGATGGATGATCGGCGGTCTGGTCAGCTGAGTAGACGGAAAACAAATGGATGGCGTGTGCTTCATAGACACCTCGTGTGAAGAGGTATCTACACCAGGATGTAGGTGTGCACACATCTGTTACACAAGCGAGGGAGGGAATTCGATATCATTATACCTACATCCTAACATTCAATAATTATGTATTGTTGCTTAAAATGTCATGATTTTAATATTCATTTTGAAAGTATATTATTATTTTAATCAAGGGTGCGTTTTAGGTCTGTTCTGAAATTCCCCAGCGTTATAGGCAACGTTTGCATGTGACGGCCGTCATGTTATTCAGAAATAGATAAGGGAGAAGAACATAAAAAGTAGGAACGGATGTTTCGGGTTTGAGGAATAGTCCTGAGTGCGATGGTGTAGGGTAGGAGGATGGGAAAAATGCGGATGGGTGAAAAGAGCGAATAGCAGTAAAAAGTAATGAATAAAGGTAAATTAGAATAATGTAGGTATTGATCAGATTTTGCGTGGTGAGAGGAGAAGATAAGAGAGAATAGTAGGTTTTGAGGAGATGAGAACATGTCAGTGTGGCACGAATGAAGGTCAGGGAAAAGAACAGAGTTTAATGTCTAGCTGTGGATAAACGATTTCCAGGTGGGGAACAGCAATATGAAACAAGGAGACAGATGAACTGAGAAAGACTGGTCAATAGCATTGGTCCAACTCGTTAACTTGCAACATTCACTCCTCAATTACTCAGACACTGCTGGCCACTGAGTCTCTTCCATACTGACTCCCCGTCAACCTACCCTAACAAAATTTGCCCACCCACCAACACCAATCATAGAATTCAACAAATTATATTTCCTCAGATTTGCATCATTGATACATCATAGCGAACATAGGGAAACTGAATTTGTGAGGGGAATGCCTCTCTTAGCATAGCAACGCCTGCAACGCCCTCTATAATGAACGGAACAAACTCCTTAGCGCCCTGCGGTAACGTGAGCAGTCTCTCGACAGCGAAAAATCTTGTAATAAATATTTTGCGTCCTGAGTTCTGCCTCATATGATTCATTTTCTGGTAAGTGGTCCACAATAATGGACAAGGAATTATTGCCTAGTAGTCTGAAGCAGGTTGAGGAAGGCCAACTTCAAAGCACAACGGGTGGAGCTTGGCCATCATCAATAAGCAGCAGGTTAGAACTTGCCAGCAGCAATGAGGTGCATGTGGAAGCAGGTGAGGTTTCGCCATCATCAATATGTAGCTGATATGGTAGGGGCATCATCAATGGGTTGCAGGTTTAGTTGGATCATCATCAATGGATAGTAGGTAGAGGCATGGCCAGTATCAATGGGTAACAGTTATAGTTGGGCCTATATAAATGGTTGCTATCAATGGGTAGCAAGGATAGGTTGGCCAGTATCAATGGATAGCTGTTGTTGTTTAGCTAGTATCAAAGGGTAGCAGGTGGAGGCTGCCAGTATCGATGGATAGCTGTTGTTGTTTAGCTAGTATCAAAGGGTAGCAGGTGGAGGCTGCCAGTATCAATGGATAGCTGTTGTAGTTTAGCTAGTATCAAAGGGTAGCAGGTGGAGGCTGCCAGTATCAATGGATAGCTGTTGTTGTTTAGCTAGTATCAAAGGGTAGCAGGTGGAGGCTGCCAGTATCAATGGATAGCTGTTGTAGTTTAGCTAGTATCAAAGGGTAGCAGGTGGAGGCTGCCAGTATCAATGGATAGCTGTTGTTGTTTAGCTAGTATCAAAGGGTAGCAGGTGGAGGCTGCCAGTATCAATGGATAGCTGTTGTTGTTTAGCTAGTATCAAAGGGTAGCAGGTGGAGGCTGTCAGTATCAATGGGTAGCAGGTGGCATTCATTTGGAAAATGACAACAGAGATGAGCGATGTTATTTTTACTTGTATGATGCACCGATCATTGGTGCTGGCATCCACAGTTCCTGGTGATAGATACTGGAAGTGGCCGGGGATTAGCATGACTTGTCGTTCTGCCATTCTTGTATACCGTAATCACATGCGATTGTCTCTATTCACATGAGGCCTGGTGAATTGACAGTCTATGGTATATTGCCTATTTGTACCTGTCTGCCAAAGTAGAAACGGCCCATTAATAGACCAATTGTCCCATTGATATCTTTCTCAGACTGACATTAATAGACCAATATCTCCAGTAGGCATAGAAAAAGGTTTCTTGTCTGGAAGGAACGCCCAGATATATGCTAATGGCAGGCGGCTCCTATAACCAACATTTTGGAAACCTAAACGTATGAGTTTCACTGCGCGAAAACCACCAGTTTATATATATGTATACACCCAGCGTATATAGGTATGATTTTGTGTAGTCCTATTTTCCGTTGTGTACACGCCTCATCTATAGACGTGTAAAATGTATACGACCCACATATACATGTCCCACACGCGATATTTCTCTTCATATACGCTTTGCGATAAATACAGCCATTATGCTGACATATAGAAGAGGAAACGTGTCAATAATTGGAAAAACTTATCGTCTGTACTTAACTTAGCAATAACTTTTGACGAAGCAAATGTCTCGGTCAATCATAGTCAAACCAGCTTTCGATGTGTGCATGTTATTAAGGTAGTCCTATGTTACATAGGGTACATGAAATCTAGTCTCAGTGAATGTTAACATAATAAATAATTGCTTCAGCATCTGGCATTTCTATCACTAAACTCAATAAGCTAACAAGTGCTTACCCACAATGTGCATACCTAGCTAGTTTCTATAGCATTATTAGGGGAGACCAGAAACCAGTTCTGTATTTTTTATACATTCCTTTTAAGAGGTCAGTTACATGCATGAACCGCTTATTCGTCATGCTGCGATATAGATATACTACTTGACTTCTCGTAACAATATCGTCACACTCTGATAAAATTGGTTTAGAGTCCTTGTCTTTATGTGATTATGTTCGTCACACTGTAATATTGTTATTTCATATTTCTTTTCTTTTAAAGATCATGTTCTGTGACTTGTGATATTGTCATCTTATACTTCAACACTTCATGCTGAAATGGTAAAATACTCCCGGAACCATCGATCGTATTAACGACGATACAAATACAATACTGCCTGATGCTTTTCCCCTATGCGTACACTGTATTATTGATTCGAATTTGCAATTAGGGAGACATAATGGGAAACACAGCTTTAAGGTGTGAAAAACACTTGCTACGACAATACAAATGACTTCAAAATGACTCTCTTTATTGTGTATGCTTTCAATTGCAGGCTTGCAGAAGTAGATTTCATTTCTAAATCGAAATCGATTAGATAAAAAAATATTTGCCCACGACTCAATAATATTGTACTGACAAAGAAGCCAATTGGATCTAGGCATATTTTCTGAGGAGCGATTCGGCGGCTCCTTACAAGCAACAGACAAGAGCGGAAAATCACCTACACATCAATAGCCTTCAAGACATGGCTTGCATCAAATGCTACAAACTAAACATCACTAGACAAACACAGCTTACAAATCGATGGGGCTTGTCAACGTAGCATATTTTGGGAGAATTGTTGTTATCATTAGATGTGTTTTATGGAGACTGTATTACCTTCAGGATTATTGCAGATTGAATCTTCGATAATTCACATACAGCCTTCCCGTACCTGATGAAACAAAATATCGGTTTAAAGCTATTTTCATTTTATTTTCAGCTGTTAAATCAAATTCAGGATATTTAGAAATTTGTCCAGAGATGGTGTTGTGACTTGTCATGGTAACCAGATCACTTTTCAGACGGGGTTCTGATTACAGACGCCAGTCATGTGACTATGCAAACAGCTTTGTGCATGCGCGCAGTGTCGTCATATCCGGGCAAGGAATTGTGGGTGATCACCATGTCGAAGCAACCACAACCATTTTGACAGGGCCGGATTTGATCAAGAGGGAAACTCTGACATGCGACACCGTCAGGAGCCCATTTAATAATTATGCACACGAGCGAGCACCGACTTCCGCTTGAGATTTCGCCTACCGGAAGTGGGACCCTAAAGCCAATCAGAAACTATTTTTATGAAACGGAGTATTTTGTGTTCGCCCACAGGCGTGAAGTTCCAAGATAGGAATAGCACAGTGAGGGACAACATTATCCTTTCGTTCGGGTTTGTAATCTGTCGAATGATGGCTTGTGTATCTCCCACAGAGCCGACGTGTGATTCTCCAAGAGGGGCGTGCAAAAAGGGAGAAAGTCTATTAAGTCAGTGCTACTCCAGGCATTATCATGTGACAATCTCCTGTCTGTACGGACTTATCCAAACGGTCATTTATTATGGTGTGTTATGTTTCCTGCCTTCGACTAGAATCCTGTTGAATCGGCTTTATAGAATAGACCTATAATGATTGCCTGGAAATGTTAACAATATTTAGTCTTATCAAGTATACGAGTGTCTTCGAATGATGTTAGTCGGCTTCTTAGTCCAATGCGTATGGTGTTTTGACGTTGGGCATGTCATGCCTTGGCCAGCTAGAACATGAATTCTGATTAATCAAGACTATTGCCGTGTCACTATGTTGCTCCACCTTTGCCGAATGTTCAATATGCGGCGTCCGCACCATTGTTAGTCATAGATTGGCAGCCAACCCCTGTCTACGCTGAGCTAGGATATAGGGGTCGATCGGGTTAAATCATATATGGTATAGAAAACCAAGATTTATGTTCATTATATTTTGGAAAAAAAATACACAGGCAGGGAAATAACAAAATAGAAAATTGGCTTCGAGGTTATGAAATGATACACTCTCCCAATAGTATGAAAGATCTGGTAGGAGAGTAACAAACAGATCCCGCTACTGGGTCAAGGCGGCTGCTTATTTAACCCGACCAGATCTAACATAGTGTGTCTGTGTAAGTTAGCCATACCCCCGTAAGACACCTAGATGGCGTTCGGGTATAAATAAGATATGGGTAGGAGTGGTCAATATTTGTACGGCCACAAGTATATTATAATACGGGAGGAGCCGAAGAAGGCTCAAAAGATTGAGATCAGATCCAGAAAGGAAATTAAGTCCTGTCGTCGGTTTTTCTATGTGACCTACGCATGGAAGATTGCTTATTTAATATGATGAATTTGGAACTTCACACGATTTTTCTTTGATAAAGAGATACATTTTGCTAGGCCTGCGCAGATACGTCACATCTTTGGGATACCGCAGATTGTCTGAATGTATGAAGCTCACCTTCTCCCGGTCCTGAGAGGCCCGCCCCCATCTATACCCGGGTGACCATCTCTGATTGAGTCTAATGCATTGTAGTTTGCACTGATAGACGGTGCGAGAAACCCGCTTAACTGCAATTACGGCCGTCCAGTTGGTCCGGGACCAGTTCCCATCTATGTAGACCGCAGTCAGGTTGTGGCAGGCCGTTTACACTGTTTCGGCAGAGATCCTGGAATGTTCGTCGTATCTCTGTGCTTGGGTAAATGTGTTACATACGTCATTTACTAAATTACATTTCTGAAATTCTGAGCATATTGCGAAAAGCTTTTTGTTCTATTTTCAAAATAAAAGAGACGGACACACAAACATTAAACACTTATTTATATTTCTTATGTAACTTTCATATGCAGAAAACACCATGTGTGGCAGGGTTTTGTTTTGGAAATAAGAACATGTGCTCGTTGGAAGTGGCATTGATATCTAATTCATATGTCCACTGTGCTGAATTAGACCTGAAGCACAAACAGCTTAAATATCTAAAAAGCATTCAGCTTTGACGCATTTGTTTCCTCTCATGTAATATATCAGTGGATTTGCTTTGAATACATTTGACAACTGATTTGTAGCCTGATTGTAGTCTTTCATTCCTCTTCCGGTATATGTCACAAATGTTTGGTTGTTGCAGAGACAAATGAAACCCCAAGCTGAACGGAGTACCGGCTAGGGGACTGTGCCGGCCGCTGAATCATTCAGTGGGGTCTTTGCTGAGAACTGGCCCTCTGGTAGAGGCAAATCCTACCAGCCCTGGAGACCCCTACTATAACGTGGTATGACCCCGTTGGGCCGAGGGTCTAAGGGTGCCGACGCTATTGTTCTAACTTGATTTGTTGGTGCTGAGACGGCGAGCCACAGCTGTAAAACAAGCCGGCGACTAGACAAAACTACAAAACTAGACCACTAAAACGTGATGACTGGAAAATCGGCCAGCCTATTATGGTCAGGTGGTTTCGATTACGTATATCATCCGTAATATTTAGTCATCAACCCAAGAATTCCTTTAAGCGTTTACACTTTTTATATGTACGGATTTCTATCTATTTACAGGTGAAAATCGAAAGCTCAAAGGTGGTTCAAAGTTCAAGAATCGCCGCCTATTATCTTATAATCCGTGTTTGGCCGATGGTTGGTGGTGGTAGGGACGAGTCCCTGTATCGGACAACATGTACTTCTATGAGAGCCAACCCGCTTGCCCTACCTCTCGCCCACCTAGAAGAGTAAGGCCTGGCGTCCACTTACTACGATAGAAATTTAGACCTACCAATATGGGACCAATAAAAAAAGCATATATCGGAGACATATCGGGAAGGTGCAAAACCGGAGACATATGTCTAGACATGTCAATTCACCATGCATCATAGTGGGCTCTCCTGTGAAAAAAGGTGATCATGGTCCCGATATTTCATGCAATAGGTGCGGGGTGAGGTGATATCTTAATTTTAATATATACGATACACTATAATTCAGGAAATCAATAATATCTCCTATCGCAGATAGAACAATAATGGATGATTTTTCAGGCACTAAAAGCTCTGTTCCAAGTATCACTAAGAAAATATTAATTTGAGACACTTAATCCTAATCAAAATCACTCAATTTGCATGGCATACGGGCATATGTATACCCTATTCAATTCCAAAATTCCATAATTTTCTGATCAGTATCTCATACGTGAGAGCAATTTTCCCGACAGAATACTCTGCATTGCTCCCAAGTAGGCATCGCCATTTTAATATCTTTAAATGTCGTAGATACCCTAAGCTACACGTTTTTCATCGGTACCAAATCGTAGACCTCCATTTTGTATCCCTAATCGCAGTCACGGGGTCAAACGCCCCGATATTGGGTGACGTTCCGACGTAAATTTGACTTGGTATCTTGGACCTTGGGAGGTCCATCGTAGACCGGAACGGAGCCATATCGAAGAAGGTGGATCCCAGCAAACACAAATACGTTCTACCAACGTAAAAATACGTCTGTATTTTGGTGAATTTACGTACATTTTTACGTAGAAGGAACGTATCCGTAAATTTATGTAGGTTTTTCGTAAATGTATGTAGATTCACATAGTTCAGAAACCTAAATTTACGTTTCTAAACTAAATGAATTTATGTAAATATACCAACAGAGAAATGTGTAATTTTATGTAAATGATGGTTCATTTTATGTATTTTAGAAACGGAAATCTACATAAATATATATTGCTGGTAGCTTTATCTAAATAAGAAGGGAATGTTTATTTGGGATTTCTCTAAGAAGGAGAGAAGTAAGTATAATTAGCCTGATTAGCCTCAGCTATTAGGTAGGTATAGTTAGGTATATTCAGGTATAGTTAATTCTGTGTAATTTTCCTTTGTAATAGGCCCCAACACTTGCCTATAATTTTTTTTCAACTGGAAAAAAACTAGACTTACATTGATATCAACACCACACACCTGCAGAATGGTGTGGTCCTACCCAACTGCCAAAATTACCAAAATTAGGATAACTGCAGCACCAAAAATAGCCAATCCTAGCCTGAATGAGATTAATGATAATTGAAACTGCTGGTTTGGTAAATTTGGCAAATTTACAGGCCATAGCCCCCCCCCCCCCCCCCCAAGAAAATTTAAGAAATATATCAACAACTTACCTTTATCACTTAATACCAACCAAATAAATCAATATAATCACATATACAGATATTTCAGGCTATAATGGGTACTAATTTAAGCTGTTTCAAGATATTAACCAAATCACTAGAGCCTTTTTTAAAAGAACACTTTTCAGTATGGAATGTTCGGTATGTAGATTTCACAGCTGTATAAAATAGATCATCATATATTTCTCTAGAAGTGAACTCACTGAAAATTATTGTTTTTCCATACAGTGACCCATATGTAGGTCATTCGTCCACAGATAAATAATAATATATAGTCCATCTCAGCTGAACCACTGCACGAAACTAACAACTTTATTCATACATGCGCCGTCGCGGCATCACATGTATCGGCCGTATATTGACTTGTTTTCTTATGCATACGTCTATATTTCACACCAGCGTACGAGGAGTCTACAAGACGGTTTCCTTTTAAATACGGACACGTCTTGGCTGTATTTCGCACCAGGCGTATACGAGAGGAAATATTCTCTGCCAAACATGTATACGTCGGGCATTTACTTAGTAGGCTAAACCGAACGAGAGTTAGACTTGTCAATGTTTATGCCACGACGGGAAGGTCGTAGCCGAGTGTAGTGAGGAGCAGACCTGACCAGAGTGGCATAGACATTGACAAGTCTAACTCGAGTTCGGTTTCGTATTTATCCTACCTCGTCTATGCTTTTGTATTACTAAAAGATGAATATTGAGTCAATGACCAACAGAACTTTTTTTCATAGTAGCTGACATCCTGCTCTCTGATTGGTCAATATTGTTATTACTCTAGTGGCATAAAAAACACTTTATGTCACGGCCTGCCACATAAAATTTCCCTATGTTAAGTCTATGGCGGTTTTTTATTAGGGGTAGGATAAATGCTATTAAGTTTGGCATATGCATACTGATAAAAAAAGGAAAGAATCGCACTCCCGCCCGTGTTGGTAGAGAGGTATAGGTGGTCTCATTAGGAAACCCTCCCCCGGCAACCTCCCGCCACCTTAAGCCCAATACCCATCTACCAATTTAGGGTTGAATGATCAGTTCCCAAATCGTATAGGAGTCGGTGAACTTGTCGCAGGCAAATTACGTAACCCTTCGTTCGACCGGCGGACATAGAAGAGAGTGGTTTGTGGGTATTAGTCCTAAGCAAATCAGTCTACTAAATCGGTGGCTCACCCTTGCCTAGCTCTCTACATCTACCGACCACGGCCGACTCCGTTAGGATGCCTTGGCTAAGACAAATTACCGTCCGTTTGTCGCCGACAAAGGTACATGAATGTTCCGAAATGGGTAGATGGGCATTGGGCTTTAGACGGTCCTGGGACTAGGACTTCCCACACAGCCACCCTCACAGCCACCTTCACAGCCACCTTCTCAGCATGCCACCAGACTTGTAGAGGTTGCAGCGGGCACTGGGGAGGCGGGGGTCGTGTGTGAGGGTTTCAGTGTCGGTTGAGTGAGTGTAGGGTGTTGGGATGAAAAAATCATCTAGATGATTACTAGTACAATTAATTTATATAGTTGAAACATTTGTTATGACTAGGCATATTAATAGAAGAATGATATATACAATGATATTATAAAAATATATTCAGTTCTCTCAATGTAGGTAGGGTCTGGGTCGGAGTATCGTTCATACTTCCAAACTATGAACTGATAAGTTCGGTACATTCTTATACTTGGTAATCAAGTTGTCTGGCAATGAGATTTCCTTTGTTCTCTTCTTTAAAGATTTGGTATGTAGTGATTAGTCTCGAATCAGAAGGGAGAGTGTTCCATAATTTTTGCCGTCTTGTATCTAATGCTTCTCCTATAGGATTCTGTTTTGAATGCCTTTTGTGTTAGTGTTGGTGCACTTTTAGCTCTGGTAGTCGCATTAGCATTACCCCCCGCATTCAGGTATTCCTGTTCTCGGCTTCTTCTGAAAGCTATGTTTATAAGGTGTGCTTCTCGTTTTTCAGATAGTAGGTTTAAGTTACAGTTTTTGTGTATCAGGCTTGTACTAGTTCGTTGGGGGACCCTTAGGCAGATTTTTAACGCTTTGTTTTGCAGTTTTTGCAGTTTGTCGAGTAGGGTAGGGCTACAGTTGTGTATGAAGACATCTCCATATTCAAAAAACCTTCGCCTTGTAGATCCTGATTGCCTGAGTTACTGTTAGAAACTTTCTAATTAGTGTTAATAAATGTAGTTTAAAGCCAGCCTTTTGTATTGGCGAGGGTGGGTGGGGGTGAGCGGGAGGCTGGGCCGGCCAAGCTAGGCCGGGTTAGGCTGGCGTAAGATGATTTTCAGAGTCAACTACATGATTGGACAGGGCAATTATATAGTTAACCTAGATTGACCATACATAGAAATGGTGTTTTAAAGTCAAATCCATTAGAAAAACGGTAAAAAATACAACATAATGCAGGGTTTATTATGTGTAATTAATCAATTTATACTCAATCAGGTTTTATAAAGGTTTTATCAAATAAATTGGTAATATAAGATTGCATTTTTCATATAATACAGACTTGGATGGTTAATCGAAAATGAAAGATGCTACCAGTGGTGTCTCCAAGTGGCAGAGATCGGAACTATTGGATAGTGGTGTAAATACAGAATCAGGTGTATATATGAATCAGGCGTATATATGAATCAGGCCCCTACAGATGAAGCATATATGCACACAGGGACTAGGACAACCTTGTATATGCAAAAGCATACCTATATACGCCGGGCATATACACATATAAAGTGGTTAGTTTCGTGCAGTGAACGTACACCAAGCGTTCATTGCGCGTACAGGCAGCGTCCATACATCGTCTTCTCATCGTCAATCACTCATCTACTAAGTTTCCTCTCAGTGTCATATAGTGTCCTCTCAGTATCTACTCAATTGACAGAAAGCATCTACACAGTATCCAGACACCATTTATATAGGATCTGCTCAGTTTACACACTGTATCACCTAAGGATCTTATGGGTTTTCACACGACATCCACCAAGTATCAATCAAGTATCCAAACAGTATCCACTCAGCCCCCTAAGGATTTCTACACAATATACACCCAGTACCCACACGGTATTTACATAATATCCACTCAGTATCAACACGCCATCTACAAAGAATCCACGCAGCCAACATCCACACAGCATCAAAATGGCGTCCAATCAGTATCCACATTGCATCTACTCTCATAATTTATGTAGTTTACGGTCAGGACCCCTATGCCATAAATGATCATGAAATTTCTTTCCAGAAACACTATGAAGTATTGCACTGGATCACACCCATGCACAAATGATGGAGATCCAGTCCTATTTCATGATCCCGTTTATGAAACTGGGTATGTTAGAAGGAATACATGCAGAGAGGGTGAACTGAAATGGGCTCTGGGTATTTCCCGTACTTTATTGCCACCTCTTTTCATGATAGCATGAAATGTTTATGTCAATGTTATGTTTTATTGTTACGTATTTTGATATAGTCCATTCAATCATAACGCTTTTCATATTTCAAGCTAACTTTATTAGTGAGGGTTAACCGCCTGAAATATATCCAACACCCCACTGATTGACCTAAATTATCCTCCGCCATCAATATTCGGTTAGATAGAAATACTAGTCTTGGAGACACACTAATTAGCCTGCTGAGAGGTCCTATGGAAAACAGAGGCAAACGGTATCAGTGAACATGTGTAAATTAGGTCATTAGCGGCCGGGCAGATTAGCGCTAATCAGTAATTACGATTGTTTGAACGGCCAAACTGCTTTTCTGTTGAGACTAATGACTTTCTGATAAGCAGGCAGGGATTAGGTATTGAGCTTGCTGATACCCTGACTCGAAGGAGTTATGGCGTGAGTATTTTTATAGAGAGCGACACTGAATCAACGACCTCGATTACAACTTACACAGGTGATACTGGCAAATATCTCCTTGCGGTTGTGTCATTTAAGCATGGTTCTCTTTGAACCATGCTTAAATGACACATTACAGGAAACCTTGTTGAAGCCTTTCCGATTTTTATTGAGGAAATCCTTGGTGCAGGATAATTTCAAATGTATATGAGTTTTTTGCAAGAGCGGTATATAGTCCTACAGATGTATGTTTATATATAACGTCTTGTAAGACTCTCTTAAATGAATCATTTTGAATAATGAGACCACCATAAGAATGTCCTCATTGATCTCTCTTTTAAAAAACTATCCACTTCTTACACAGAAACAGGGGATGAGAGGTGTTGGGGGAAGTAATTCAGAGGTTTGGGTTTGTTTGTTTGGGTAGTTTAACGTCCAATTGGTTCAATTAGACTTTAATTCAGAGGGTTTTGAGATCGCTCAATTGGATGACTAAAACTACGATGGTTTCTGTTTGCTATCCATAATAAGTCGGTCAGTGGTGGGGCCTCTAAAGATATTTTTGATGGAGACAATACGATGAAGCCCTGTTTCCACTAAAATCTTCCGGTGTCTTAAGGAATCATTATTCTCCAATTGGCAATCGGGAACCACCAATCGATTCTTTTACTACACCGACGCAAGATTGGTAAATAGAAACAACTGAGTGTGTGAAATTGTCACCGATTTCTATGGGGAATATCATATAATGAAGCCTCCGCCGACCAAACTTCCTTACCGAGCGACATAATCAGAGACCTTGATACATTGAACATTGCACTGCTAGATTGTAAATAGTCTTGGATTGTTAATTACCACCCTCATCGATCAATTTATATGCATTCGGTCATCAGCACCCACAGTTCTTTGCAGGAACTTATATAATCGGTACCATTTCCGTCGGCCAACGGAAACTTAAGGTCATTTTAGGGGCTGATGAAAATGGCACTGATCATTCGTGTTTTCCAAAATGATACGTTGATATCCAATAATCGGTGTGGGTGCAGTCTTTTTTTTGTTTTAAAAATTTTATCTTTCAATACCGTGTTCACCCTCATCGACGAAATCAAAGTGTTTTGATTCTGTCGATCGTTGACCAAGTCGTTCAGTGGAAGCTTTCTTGCATTACATCCGCCAAATTAATCGATGACCATTTCAAATATCACTCCGTTTCCATCCACAGATCTGAAGTTGGCATACCAAAAAGAATCTTGTAAGACAGAGATGTCTACGTTCCTACGTTACGCTTGCCTGACGTAAACGTTGTCTTAACGTAATAACGTTATCACATCCCTCCCAGGGGTTATCACAACACGAGCAACATCTGGACCCTAGGTGCAGTGTGCGTGGCCTGAGGCAAGACAAGCCCTCATCCCAATCCAACTAATTACCGCTACTCTGGCAGGAGACCCAGAAATGCCAGAAGGGTGGTGAAGGGGAGGGGGCGGAGGAAGTAGGGCTGATGGCAAACCTGCAGTTCCAGCTGGTACCAAAAGCAGCCAGACAATATAAGAATCTGGCCAAATCACTCGTTGGCGTGCTTCTGGTTAATGACCCCTTAAAACGCAGTTCACCCTGCGTCGCTAGGTGGCACACTGCTTCTGTTGGGACGCATGCGCATGAACGCGCGTGAGGGCAAGAAGTGATTCTAAGCACGACTTCCGGGTCGCACTCCTTTATTTTTTACCCTAGAGGTCTGATTGGTAACATCAGGAAATTGATTACGTTGACATCTGTAATAGTCGCTCGAGTTCCTTCATTCTTCCCCCTCATTCCAACGCGTCATAAAAGCCAGATTTATATATTGCTATCGGCAATTGTATATTCTCTGTCCTTATCTCGTAAAACAATTCATTGACCAACAAAACTATCGATAAAACTTACATAAATGTTTTCCTCTCAGCTCTGTATGATCAATTGATATAATGTTCGCTCATCATTATACTATAATCAAAGATATTCACTTAGTTTTCATTTACCCTTGGAATGGTTTCAAAGGAGGAGAGGAGCGTGATTTGTGCCTGTATGCAATGTGGCGTGGCACCAATTGATTTTTATACAACTAGTGTAATAAAAAGAATTGACCAATCAGCGACCAAAACCAAAAGCTGCTACAAATAAAAGTTTCGGTTCTACTCAAAATGCCCACTCAAATGTTTGCTAACATGATACAGATTATTACGAGTGATTTATGGAACAAGTCAGCTCAAATATCATTCTGATATGAAAAACAAACACATACTCAAGGAAATTATCACATTCTTAGCCATTTTGACCTGATGTTTACATTCCCCGACCGACAAAACTTGTGGGTGGCGCAATCTCGGATATCACTGTCGATCTAAGGCAACTTGATAAACTCAGTGAAATGCTTCATAGCACAATTACATTTCAAAATCAGCTTGTGGACAAAACCTATTCTAACAGTGTGGATATTAATCCCTATTATAATGTTACAAAATTTGAGTACACTCACCAAAGTGATCACGAAAGAAAGGTGTCCCTTTCGATGTCCTGCTGGCCGGCGATGACATTATGAGTATGATATAATTCAGCTTGCTTTCGTGAGTTACAGTTTGATTGATACTGACAGCTTCACGCAATAGAATCAAGGTTTCTTTTGGCGGGAGGGCTGGCAGGTTATATACATTCGACGCGGTGTTTAATATTAATGTCCATCTAAATAGTGCACACAGATCAGTGGGTTCTCTCGTTCCAGTCACAGTAAGGTTATCAGATTAGTGTGACGATTTAGATTGAATAACTCAGAATAGGTATAGCTCTCCACTCAGTGAGTCGGTCAAAGTCGCGACATTGGTGACGATGACGTCAGATTTGTGGCCTATTTACGAGTGCATAATAACAGGATTAGTTAATGTGTTCAGAAGCATCGTGATAGAGGTCCAAGAGCCGATTTCATTATCGTAATCATCTTTTTTTCATAGCCGAGCTAGGCGCAACATAGAAGGCAATCTGTCATACACGGTATATGTATTTGAACTGACAAGTAAGTACTACTGGCAATCAGTGCTAACTCTGGATACTACATATCCTGATCTACAGGCTCAAAATGGTTACTGGTGGGGTGATAAAGTATTTTCAATAGAAGCCTTCGCTCTGACCCGAGATCCAGAGGAGTTGTTTAGGCTATATACAAACACTCGGGGGTGCTCATATGGAAGGAAACGTCTATTTTTTCCCCCTGGGAAACACTGTTTATTTTATTCAAACAGAATGTTTCATCTTTCTCTCCCTGCCCTCTCCAAGAGAATGGATTATTATAAGTAATAATTAAAATTTTCTATTATATAGGAAAAAATGGTCTGTACCATTTTATCATAACTATCTAAAAAGCGTTAGTAACACGTCATTTATACAAACAAAGCGTGCGATATGGTTCAGCATGCTGGCCAGATAATCTCTGAACCTCCTTTTAACAGATCTATACTGTGTGGAAGCTCACCATAAGGTGTGGTCGACTTATGCGTTGTCTACCCTCACTCCCACTCCCGTCAATCGAAAATTCATATATATATATATATATATATATATATATTTAATATATGTATATATATCCCCAACTTCATGCCCGAGCTAAACTTGTTGCCACTCTCAAAAGTAGCTCTGTGTTGCAGCATGGATGCACAGAATAGTCCGGGATACTATAATATACATACTGTATTACTGCAATATTTCTTTTGTGCAACACATTTTACCAGGTAACTACAAGGGAAGTTTCCGATCTATACGCCTCGTTAGTCAGGCAGTTTGATACGGAGTCTCATGCAGTAGGAATGAGTGGTCGCGGTTGTCTGACAGGTCAATGACTCAACAGCGGCCAAGCAGCTCGCTCTATGAGCAGATGACATGAAAACCCTGCCGCCTTAATCAGACCGGCCACTTGGAGCGCCACCAGGCGGAGGGGCGCAACAACATGCCGGGACGCCATCTATTTGCCAACAACAGATTGAATCGCTATGGAGAACAACTATTCATAATAGAAGGAATCTTGGATGGCACCCACCGCCATCTAAAACCAGAAGGTGCCAACTTTAATTTGACGTCACATTATGTATGCCATGTAACGTGACCTCAAACGACGACCACATGACTTAATCGCAGCTGACGTTATGCATCAAGCACAGATCACGTGAGTCGACCAGAATTAAGCATGTGGGGCTCGAAATAATGAAATCCATAATGGCGAAATGGTTACCCGAATACAAAAACGACCCACTTAGGCAGGCACTCTCTGTTCCAGGCCAAAGTGTTGTTTTTTTTAATTTTGTAAAAATGGTTATTGACTGTAGGTTCATATGTACAGTACATGATTTTCAACCTGGCCGTCCAGGGGAGGAACATATACAAGTACAACATAGAGAACACACTGGACAGCATTGACGGAGTGGAACCGCAAGGTTACTCGTAGGTAGTTCATTAATTGCATGCTACATTTAGATTGTTTCTTCGTAGTGTGAGCGTTGGTGACCTCACTCCTCTGAGCGGGTCAATCAGTGGGGACCCAGCAGGATTCTGCACATGTCCAGTGAGGCCAAGTAGGTGTATATAAGAAGCTTGCTGAGCTGAGCTTGATACACTAGGGGTAGAGGGACTATGTGTGGTCCCTCTATGGTCTATGTCTCTGCTCCCTACCAGGGGTAGACCTTTGGGTTCCCTTTGGGCAGGGTTAAGAGAGTTCCGGTTCTCTGTCCGAAGTGGTTGACTTTCGGGTCCTTCTTTCAGATGGATTCCGGGATCCTGGGTATTAGCAGGGATGTGAGACTTCTCTGTGTGATCCCAGGTAGAGCCAGCAGTGCTGGGTGGCTTTGGTAAAACACAGCTGTGGGTTTGTGGGTAGGACACACACCCAGATGGCAAAACTGTGAGGGTACTCAGAGGAGCTTTGGCAGGACCTGACACCCGGCCACTGCAGGTGTCAGAAATTCATGAATGATAATACTAATTCGAAACTAATATGTGAACCGTTGGATGATCAAAGAAGAATTCAAGTGAAAGCTAAATCAACTTATAAAGTCATATCAGTTGCCCCCTATTTAACAAAGACTAAACACAACACTTGGTGTTCCAATATATAAACCAAACTAGTGGTACTCCTAGACCGATGTTAAGGAGTTTTCGAACATTGAGATTTGAACATAAGTCAAAGATCATTTCTACAGAAAGGCTTCAGAACCGCTGAGTTCAAAGGCAAGTGCTGAATATTTCAAGAAGGGTACAGTTGTGACATTGATGTATGTTCCTCTTGAAAGTTTAGCATTGCAGCATGAGCCGAGCGTCACTGCTCGCCCGTTGCAGTGTAGTGTCAATTGAGCGGCGCAGTGTGCTAGCACGCCCGGTTAATTTGGGGCCTAGTCTGGTACGTCGACCACCCAAAGGAAATTAGACTATAACGGTGCATTGCCAAAATGTATATTCGCACTATTTGCACCTAACTACCGAAGCCATCCACCAACAGCATGGTTGTTTTCATAAATGTAAAAAGGGAATAGGTCCATCGCTAAATTAGTTATAACTCCAAACCATTGATTTCTCAAAAGGATTAGTTTGTCATCAAACGTTTAAAAAATATTAATTCATCATGTTTATCAAGTCCCTTTACACTCAGAATATTAATGTACATAGCTAAATTGATAAACTGAATAACTCAGCGGTTAGACACAATGATTTGCCCAGGGTCCACCGTAATAATTGGTGCTAGATCACAACCCGACCATTTTGTTTAACTAGACACAACAAATAATTGGATTCGGAACGAATTGGTTACTTTTTTCTAAAGAAAACTAACATTGACAATGATGGATTAGAAATTGGGATCTGGGGTCATAGACGGGTTTTCTCTTCATGAACCAAACATGCTGTGAGGATACAATCCCTTTCCTGAAACCGATCTGGTTGATGAACAACCACCATGATAAAAACTTTATAGGACGATTACTAAGCTTTCCCTTTCGGGTTGATAAAACACAAATACCAATGATCTTCTTTTCAACAATTGCGTGAAAATCTGTACTGCCTACCTGATTACTGTATCCGAATCCTAAAAGTTTTTAGAGGGACCAGTTTATTGGAAGTGCTATGACATGGTTTCCTGAATATCTGAATATTCATAAAGCACGAAAACCAAATAGAAGATAAATATGTTCAATAGTAAAAAAACTACAGATATTGTATTATTCAGTGCCTGTCTCTACCTAATTATGAATGTGGAAATAAGTTTTTTTTTGTCTAAATAAGAATGGAGACTGTACCTTGCCTATAGGTGCTTCTTCGCATGTAAATCAAAACGGATTCCAATATAGGTTTAGCGTCCTTGCATTATGCATATTAATGCAAATCACAAAATGACCATCCACTGCATGAAAGAACAGAACAATGGTGTCTTTAAAGTAAAAACTATTAAAGATTGGTTAGAAAACATGACAACGTTGGCTTTATTATATGTAATTAATCAAGCGATAACCAATCAGTTTTAGAAATGATTCATTATAATAATTGGTAATATAACATTGGATTTTCCATAGACCTTGAACTTTGATAACAAATGGCAAATGAAATAAAAACAGCAATGATGTCCCCTAAGTGCAGAGGTCGGAATGATCGGACATTGGCGTAGCTATGCGTTATCTTAACTCCAACTGATACCAAATACGATGAACATATGAACGCCCGAGGAGCCATATATATGCTGAAATTATACATATATAAACTAAAATTATAATGCTGTGATCTCACCACGTTCTATCGGATGTAATTAGGCCTATGTATAATTTACGCGTAGACGAGTCCCGTGGAGCGTACATACGGTCAACCCATTTGTCATATCGTATAGGCATGCTTCTGTACATGTAAATGTGAAATTCGTGCTATGCCAGTTCGAGTTATATAAGCAAATTTACACTAATGTCTGATCATTCCGATTATTCCGTCCATGGTATATGGAAAAGCAAATCTTATATCACTAATTCGTATTATGAAACCTTTCTAGAATGCGATTGGTTATTACTTGAATAGATAATTTGATAAACCTATAATTCTTATGATTGTTTACAGCTTTTTAAAAACAGTTTTTACTTTCAAAACACCATTATTCTGTCAGCTTCAGCCTAACCTTTTTTTTATAAAGTACAAGCTGTCAATGGATATGGGCATAGCAAGGATGTTTGTGATAATTTCTTAATCCTTTATGGGCAGGCGCCTGTAGCTGTATATAACACAAGGGGACGAGTATATTGTTGCCTGATCTCTTGAATAAACTACTTTATTACATTACATAATATGCTGTCCTCGACATTATTTCATTTATATTTAGGAATATCAATAATAATTCCATGGCAACATTTTGTGAACATCATATTTTCTTTCTTTCTTTATAATTTATATATTTCTTTGTTAAAAACAATTGTTAAAATCTTTGAGAAATGATGCTTGACGCTTCGTTCAGTCTGGGTTGGTTCATGCCTCAAGGCATCGTTCGGGCATGGCTGGCTGTTGATACCTCAAGGCATCATTCATCCTTAAAGAATTAATGAAACAAAGGCTATGAAGCTATGCATAATCAAAAGTAATATTATCTTTATAGTATTGTAGCGAACCATTGGTCGCTGAGAGTGTGTGACCACTCTTCATGAAGCGGCAGTCAACCAGTGGCTGAGACAATAGTCGCTACCCCGTGCTAACGCCTCAGCACGGGTTGGTTCGGATTGAATCCGGGAAAGGTAGGGAGATGCAGGATCTACAACCTAGCACTTAACTACGGACACAAGACCAGACTCCGGACTATTCAGATATAAATCTTTATAATATCTCGGATGTTACAGTGCGTTGGTGCTGCGGGGCACCAACTAGCGCGGGAAGAGATTCGGGTCTCTTCACCGTTGAAAGGTTCCAAAGAAACTTGACCAACTTATGAGGCTCCAGGCGTTTACTCGACTGAGAGGCACCATGAGAAGACCTGTCGACCCGCTGCGGACTCAGTCCTTATATACTGACTGAGTTATGTAATGTGGGCTACCCCGTAGCATTTGCATACACAAGTCTGCCAGACTTACCGCACAGCAGGGATTGGCACTCGCGCCATCTAGCGTAAAGTGAAAACAACGCTGCTCGACTGACCCCTACAGTATCATCTACATTCAAAATTTCCATTCACTGTATAATCTATAACACTGAATAAAAAAACATAGTAAGGCCCCACACCCACTAGTTACGACACACTCCGACAAGCGTAACTCTCTGTCGTAGCACAATCGCAGCACTCCTGTTGGAGGGTGTCATAGCGTGTTGGAGCATGTCCGAACGTGTCATAACGGTTTATGGCAGAAAAAAAGGAGACCACAGAACCAACACGGGCTACGACACGGGTTACGACAGAATACAGTTTTCCTCACTTATTTCAAAAATGATGACAGTGAACTATGACTTTTAAAACCTAAATAAGTAGTATTATACATATACTATATTCTGTTAAAGGTTGAAGAAGATGGCATGGGTTTTATTAGGTGAAAGTGAACTTTTTAGAGTTCTTGTATATCTTATAATCAAATATTTTCGAACTCTTCTTATATGGAAAGAGCACATCCTGATTAGTATGTAACTGAAATTTTGTCGACATCTGTCAAGTATAAATAGAGATATAGATGAAAATGTAATTACCCATTGACTTAACATTGCTTCCATAGGTGCCAGTGTTAATATCACGTGAAATTGTAGACTCGAGTCGGAACAGTGTCGTAGCCCTTGTCGGAAGCCTGCCTCCACTAGTGCAGAACGCTTCGATAGCGTTCCGACACGCTCCGACATGGCCCGACGTGTCAGAAGCCTTCCGACACGCTCTGACATAAGAGGGGCTCTGGGCAGCTCACAGTTAGCGTGTTTTAGCACCATTGAGTTTCACGCCCGCGGGTAAGAGGCCCGGTGGCGGGTAAGAGGCACGGTGGCGGGTAAGAGGCACGGTAGCGGGTAAGAGGCCCGCTTACAGGTTAGAAGTCAGCGTTTCAGGCCAGGCTGGGGACTTCCTAGGTGCTATATTAAGTGGGCCATTGCGGCTCTGGTCAGCTCATAGTGAGTGGCTTACAGGGCTGCTGACATATTTATACATTTTATATACATTATATTTGTTTTATATTTATATGGTACTAATTTTCTTTTTATTTGATTAAAAAGTGTTTTTAATGAATCTTTTAACCTAATAACTGGTGTTTCCTTCATTTATATAGGTATTCCCTTTTAAATAACCATTGGCAGACTGAAAACTGCGCTTAAGGGGCCACCCCGCTTAAGGGGCCGCCCCGCTTAAGGGGGAACTTGGGCCAGAACGGATGGTGGCCCCTTAAGCGGGGTTTTACTGTGCATGCACCTGATGGAGTAATTGGTGACCCATGGCCGTTGGTCAGGGGTGGTCATTGCTCCCCCTGACACTCCCCCCGCGCACCCTGCGCACTCCCCCCTGGTGTCGGTCACGTGAACCCCGCGGTCACGTGGCCCACCGCCGCTCTGACCTCTACCTCATTCTGCTCCTGTACTCCACTACGTACACACATACTTTTCTTTCTCCCACCTTTTGGCCTACTCTCCACGCCGTCTTTAGATACTCCCTGAGTATCTGACTGTGCAGAGACAGTGTCTAAATACGGGTAAAGTTTGGTGAAATACAGGGGACACAGGATGGCACCACCAACGACACGCGCGCAAGCGAGCGCCTCCACGACCACGGACCAGGCCTCGGAGTCAACCGTGAGGGAGAGCGATCAGGTGGAGTCCGCGTCTCAGGCCGGTAGCCTCCGGTCGGCCCGCCTCGTGGCCGTAGAGACCGGACTCTCGGATATTAGTAAGAAGTTGGACGCACTCATTCAACTGCAGACCCAACGGTCGACGGGACGGGCATCGCCCCCTACGGTTCGCTCAGTCGCCGAAGTAAGGACTCGGGACTGGGCTGAGGATCAAGCCGGCCGCGCCATGCCTCCACCCCGCCAGCTACGAGACCGCTACGCCGGAGACCCCTACATCCAATGCGAGTTGGACCGTGAGGCCATACGACATGACAGAACGGCTGGTAAGCTACAATCCGATATACATGTTACCCGATTGATTAGTAAGCCGTATATGTTCGACGATAGGGAGGGGGTCTACACGTTGGCCCAGAAGTTAGAGTTGAGGGGGACCCTAGGACCCCTTGAATACCTGAGTGCGTTTATCGGTCTCCTCGGGGATGACCGTGCTGTGGACCCCGTGGACCGTGAGGACATGTTCAGACATTTACATCAGGTTTCGATAGACGCCCAGAGCCGGCCGTGGGCCGGAGTGAGGAGGTGGGTCGAACCACGTGTTTGATCAGATCGAGACCGGGAGATTGGCGTGGTCTGACTACTCCCGCATCCAGGAGGAGCGAGTCCGACTCGCGATGACGACCGGGACGCTCACTAGCGGCGGGGACGCGGGAAGGCCCGAGGACGGGAGTTGCCATGCCGGCAATTTAATTCTGAGAAGGGGTGCCGCCACAGGAACGGCCATGACGACGGACCCGTGAGATGGCTGCACGTGTGCTCGTACTGCGACTCCGTGGGGAGGCAGTGCGGCCATTCGTTACACGCGTGTAACCGGAACTTGGGTACACGATGGGTTACGACAACGGGCAGGCAG
>OX465579.1:104967660-105038660 GCA_950022655.1 Alentia gelatinosa
CATGCGACAGGACCTCCAGTGGTTCCTCAGGTTTGCCGCCGGGTGGAACGGGCACGCCCTCATCCCTTGAGGGCCGGCGACTAAGTGTATCACGGTCGACGCCTGCCTCTCGGGCGTGGGGGGCACCGACGGCCGTGCGGCCTACGCGTGCCAGGTTTGTCCCATCAATGACCCCATGGACTGCATTTCTGAACTCGAGGCCCTGAACACAATCTATGCTCTCCACACGTTTCTCGGGGACCGTGATCGTGGGACCAGGATCGAGGTCTTCTGTGACAACATGGGGGACCGTCCAGGCACTCACGTCGGGGCGGGCACGCAACCGCGTTCTCGCCGAGTGTGCCCGACAGGCCTGGATGGTTCAGGCCAAGCTGCAAGTCGACCTCGTCTACACGCACGTCCCCGGGGTCCTCAACACGGTCGCCGACGCACTCAGTAGGGCCCACCTGTCCTCGAGGGATTTTAATAATGCCGCATGCCTTATGAGATATCATGATCTGTGGTCCGTGATGCCTTGTAATCATTCTTCATTTGTGCCTGTGCTTCGGCTGTCCTGCAGATCCGGCGCTACGCTATCTCCAACGGAAGGCATCTGCGCGGCAGGCCGAGGCACGTGCCCCAGGCACGGTCGCGAACCAGAAGAGCGCCGTGTCCACCTACCTCGCCTTCTGCCGACGGACGAGGACCGACCCGCAGGCACCGTCCGTGAGTTTCATCACGGCCTTCCTAGAGTACCTCGCGGACCACGCCCCCTCGCCGGCGACCTTGGCCAACCAGCTGTCACACGTGAGGACCCACCTAAGGCTCTCCGGCGGGGACATGTCAGCTACCGAGGACGAGAGGGTCAGGAGGGCCCTCGACGCCATGAGGAGGAACAAGTCCTACACACCGAATGTCAAGCCTCCGATCCCCATGGCCGCCCTCCAGGCGATCCTCGACCAACTGTCGGACACGCCCCTCGACCTGACCCTACGGGCCGCGTTCCTCCTCCTGTATTACGCCGCACTGCGGCAAGAGCGAGGTCGCCCCGCCTACGGCCAGGGCATTCGATCCGGTGCGCCACCTCTCACGTGGGGGACGTGGTGCTCACGGCAAATCACGTGGCGGTCCGCATCAAGGCCGCCAAGAACCTCCAGTGCGTGGGGGAGGAAAAACACGTGAGGCTCCAATCCTCCCCGGACCCGAGGTCGTGCCCAGTGACGGCCGTGAGGAACATGCTCGCCGCGGTCCCCACGTTGATACCGACGGATCCGTTCCTGCTCAACGCTGACAGGTCGCTAATAACGACGCGGTCGCTGTCAAAGGAGTGGGAGCGGCTCAACACCACAGCAGGCCACCCCCCTAAGACGTATACGCTGCACAGCCTGAGAAAGGCCGCCGCCACTCAGGCCTTCCAGGCCGGGGTTTCAGAACTCTCCATACAACGATACGGGGGGGTGGCGCTCAAATGCACACAGAAAAAACATCAGAGACTCAAGAAGTGAACGCGTCCCTCATACAGTCCCTCAACCAGTGACTCACTCATCCCTCACAAACATTTTTCCCTCCCACCTCGCCTCACTTTTCTGGTCTTGGCGTTTTTATACCTCATATTGTATAACCATATACTCATTGTTATACAACCATATACATAATTGACATATCATTATACCTGTCAATTACCAATATGTATCTTATACCTAATTGACCTCATTATATTTCTGTCAATTACTTTATTTACCTTATTTCATATTAATATTTACCGTATTAATATTCATGTCGGTGAAGGTTTATAAAATTAAAATAAATTTTATTATTCCCAACTATCGACTCATACTTTTGTGTTCAGGGATAGGGGTAATGGGTGACCCATGGCCGTTGGTCAGGGGTGGTCATTGCTCCCCCTGACACTCCCCCCTAGCGCGCCCTGCGCACTCCCCCCTGGTGTCGGTCACGTGAACCCCGCGGTCACGTGGCCCACCGCCGCTCTGACCTCTACCTCATTCTGCTCCTGTACTCCACTACGTACACACGTACTTTTCTTTCCCACCCACCCTCACCTCTTTTTCTTATCTCCTACTCCGTAGGGCGTTTTTATACCTCATATTGTATAACCATATACTCATTGTTATACAACCATATACATAATTGACATATCATTATACCTGTCAATTACCAATATGTATCTTATACCTAATTGACCTCATTATATTTCTGTCAATTACTTAATTTACCTTATTTCATATTAATATTTACCGTATTAATATTCATGTCGGTAAAGGTTTATAAAATTAAAATAAATTTTATTATTCCCAACTATTGACTCATACTTTTGTGTTAGGGATATAATAGGGGTAATGATAAATTGACGGTGAGAGTGCGAAAACAAAAGTTGAAGACAAAGTAAGTTTGATAGTAAATAATAACGAGTTACCTTGGTCAGAATTCGGCCAACACTACATTGGTATTGTTGCCAAATTGTATTCTCAAAAAGGGCCTGCAAATTGTCTTATCTTTTAATCTGAGGCTGGGACATCGATTTATTGACGAATCAAGTCATTATCTAGGCCGAAGACAGCCATTGGCAACTATAACCAAAGTATCAGGATGAATAAAAAACTAAGTTTGCACTGATACATACTTAATATGTAGTCCCCTATGAGTCTAAGTCACTATAGCTTTTTATCAAATCAATCTCTACTCACTCATCATAACCCCTTCATCATAGTTTTGACATATATATTGCTCGTCCTTATTTTTCTCAGAGCATATGGACTGATAGTGGGTTACTTACATTCTGATCTACAGTATTTTAGTGTTGTTTTCCTGGCGTTACCCAACACAACAACAGGTAGGGAGTACTCAGTACAATGTGTTTGTCGCGCCCAAGAATTTATGGTGAGAACAATTTTGAACCTGTGGTTAATGTGAGTGACAAGAGCATGACCCATCGGTTGGTTAGAGCTCTGAGTGACTCAGTGCAGCTTGCAATCATTGATAACAGGCCAGGTTCAGGCCCATAGGTCTGCAGTGACTCGAAGAGTCTCTGGCAACCTGGAATTAACTGTAGCACTTGTCTGTGTAGTTCCATCCTCGTACTCATAAATGTCATATATGTCATCAGTATCTTTTATATAACTTTGAATGTAATACCACTGGACCTGAACTCGTTGATGTATACGTAATTTCCTACAATGGAAGATGTGACCTTTGTCTTAGAACTGTTCGAATTGTAAAAAAACAAAACCGTAACGACTGTAGGCCGGCTTGAATCGTGAAGTAGTGCTTTATAAGAACCTTTTTTCTTTATTCAAAGAATCGTCGACCCAAGAAGGGCATCATGTGTTTACACCAGATGATTAAGGCCTGGCGTCCACCTACTACGACAGAAATTTAGACCTACCGATATGGCACTGATACAAAAAGCAAATATCGGTGACATATAGGGAAGGTGTAAACTCGTAGACATATGTCTAGACATGCCAATCCACCACGCATTGTATAGGGTTTTTATCAGTGCCTAATCGCAGAAACGTGGTCAACTGCCCCGATATTAGGGGACCTTCCGACGCGATTTATTGTGGGAGCATCTTTAAATCTTTAAGCATGCTTCGTACTTTAGCCATAGGAATCAGAAATATGTCTGGGTAGTAAATTGTCTAGTAATTAGATTGAGACCCGTAACTCAAGGCACATTTATCTTTAAATTTAAACCTATGCCATTTTCCTATAAATTAAATATAGTGATCTCCACAAGTTATAAAACAGATTTCTAAATGAAATAGTGGTTGTCACCGTGCTAGGTTTAAATTGGAGATTAATGTTATGATGATATCATAAAAGAATATCGGAATTCTAATTAGATTTATTTTTCAAAGTAAAAACCCATTTAATTTTGTTCATACTTAGAATATAGGAAAGGTGTAGCACTGAAAATTCAAGTTTTAAGAAATACAGCGCCGTTCTCGTTTTTGAAAGAATTGAGGACAACTTGAATTTTCAGGACACTCTTAATATATATATATAGCTAAGGTATATTTACACATCTGCATCTGATCATTTGACAATACCATAGATCTATACTACTCTTACATCTCATGACATATTTGGCAACTACTTATATAGAACTGGATCGAGAATCGTATAAATAAACAATTCTCCTCAAATTTCGATTTGCAGCCATCATCATCAAGGCGAAGCCAAGTGACAGTGACAGCGTATCCAAACGAGTGGAAGGATGTTTGTTCTAGGATTCAATTATTGCTCTGGAATCATCTCAGCCCTTTCGATGACATGAAACAGTATCACAATATTAGAATGAATCAAATTGCTTTAGCAAATCTAGTTTGGATTTGAATAATCTCCATGTTGACATCTTACCTACCTTTTCAAATCATGGCGGATGATGGCCAGTCACTTATGATGTCATCTTGCATGACTCTGCCATGACCATAGTATTGGTACTTTACCCGCATGATCATTGCGCATACTGTTAGGCTCCTATGATTAAAGTTGTAACAAGGGTAAAATGGATCTATAGATGCTGTACGCAATACATACTCCTCCCACATCTCATCATCTTTTTGACAACTACATAGATCTAGCTCTACACAAAAATCCTCCTCGTACAGGTCATCAACTCTTTGGCAATTGCTCTAATGCCATGATTCCCCGCCCTTGCCTCTCTTAAGCTCTGCCAGAGGGGGCAACAGTCAGACGACGGAACAAGGGAAAGGGTAACATAACGCGGGTGGTCCGTCTATTCTCCCAACGTAGTAACGGGTGGCAATCCATATCCACTAGGAAGCGCATGGGGTCGGGCTGATAAAAAGAGATAAGACAGCCTACTTCCGCCGACATTTCCGGTTTAGCGGAAACCACTGGTGAGATGGGGGCCGCTAATGGAGCGGATAATACCCGCGTCAACTCTTGTTGGCCGCCAGGAGTGCACCCCATGCCGGGGTGAGGCCCAGTCAGGGCCGGTCATCGGGTTGGAGAGTGCGCCACGAGAGGAGAATGAGGAGCCTTGATGGGACAAGGATAGGAGCAGGATATAAATAGAGCGGGTAGAGGGGCAGCAGATCAACAGATCAACAGATGTGTTAACAACTGATTTGAGAAGTAGTATAATGGATGTGCATTTAAAGATGGGTCACTGTCGCTATGTATGTAGATGTGTAGGCATGGGATAGACAGTATAGAGGCGTAATATATATACTGTGATATATGATACAGATCATTCATCCTACCCCTGATAAAAACGCCATGGGCATAGCATTGGGTCACTGTATTCGGATGAGCGTGCAGTAAAGTGGTAATTAACAAATATTGACCAATCAGCGACCAGAAGGTGAACTACTTCGAAAAAGGTTCCGGTTGCACCAAAAATGCCCATTCAAATGTTTGCTAACATGTTACAGAATATTAAGAGTGATTTATAAAACCAGACCCAACCCCAACGCCGTTTTTATACTAAGAATAAGTATATATACTAAAGGAAATATTATTTGCCATTTTGACATCTCAAGTGACAGGTATCAATGACATCACATACACGTAACACAAGTGCAAACTGTAAGGACAAGGAGGCTTTCGCAAAAACCACTCGACGCTACTAACAGCATCTGAATTCACTGATGACATTTTCAATAGCATCAATGACAGACTACCCACAATAGCCACATTTATAGACTTAAGCAAAGCCTTTGACACGGTTAACCACAATATCTTACTTAGAAAACTATCAAAACTTGGTATCAAAGGCAAGACACATAAATGGATCCAAAACCATTTAACTGATTGATCATAAGTAACATTTGCAAACAACCATATTTCTAGTTCCAAGCCCATCAACTTAGGGGTGCCACAAGGATCAATCCTTGGCCCCTTTTATTCTTAGTATTCATAAATAGTCTAAATTCCGCCATACAACACTGCCGCATAAGAATGTATGCCGACAATGCTGATTTGTATGTTTCAGATCATAATGACATAGAACTGAAAAATAAAATGCAAACCGACCTGAACCATCTCCAAAACTGGTGTGAAAATAACCAACTAACCCTGAACGCTAAAAAAAACTAAAACTATGCATTTTGGAAGTAAACATAAGCTAGTTAATATACATGATTCAAACTTAATTATAAGCGGATCTAAATGAGAAACAGTCTCCAAATTCAACTACCTAGGCATTACTTTAGACCATGAACTTAATTTTAATAAACATGTAAACTCCATGATCAGCAAAGCCTCACACAAAATGTACATGCTCTCTCATATAAGGAAATACTTATCGAATAAACAAGCAGCTATAATTTACAAAACAAAAATCATGCCCTACCTAGAATATGGCGGTGCTCTAATACACAACACCAACTCTACACTACTGACCAAACTGCAGCATTGTCAGAACAGAGCACTGCGTATTTGCTACCATGCGGATACTACAATACCAACTTGTATGTTACACAAAAACTTCAAAATCAATCACCTGAAAGACAGAAGAGAAACCCAATTACTAAAGATCATCTGTATTAGATCCAATTCTAACAAACACACAGAGATACCAGCGTGTGCGAACAGACTGCATGACGGTCCTGTTGTGAAAGTTAGCAACCCAATAAAACTCTCTAAATATCACCAGTCAGTGGAATACAAATGTGCTAGCCTATGGAATAGACTTAGACCAGAAGTTAGATCAATGCAATCGCAAGAAGACTTTGTGAAAATCCTTAAAGGCAAGCTATAGACACCTTATTTAACAATTAACTAGCCATAGGACGGCACACATACCAGTGGTAGGCAGCCTATAAGGATGAACAAACACAGAGAACCACAAGTCTAAGACCAGCTGTTTATGTTATGAGACTTATATTTATATCAATACAAATCTACTGGTAAATATAAGTTATATATAGTTTAGGCTCCTTTTTGTTGACATGAAAATTCCTGTATTGGTTGTTTCTTACCTAAGTAGTTAAGATAGCGACTTGAATTATGTACCGTACCAATGTAAATATGTTATCTGTTTATCAACTTACCGTACAACCGCCAGGACATGTGAGTCTACTTCATAGACACTAAAATGGCATCGAACCCAAGCTGGAGCGCCAGGAAGATAGGTCCCTGACGGCTCCAGGGTAAATAAAAGTCTTAAAAAAAAGAAAAAAAAGGCTGAGACCCAACTTGCTTCCATGGGGATGGCTTGCAGTTCAAATCCATCAGATGACGTAGTGGTTTATATCAATAATCGAAATTGTCCACACAGACCTCTGTATACAGAGTTTGGATGGTGAAGTCTCAACCAGATGCAGCTGATAAACCCGATTATGAGGCAACATAAGAAGAAAATTATATGAAAAATAAGATACATGAAGGAATAGCCTAAAGCCTATAGATTGTGATGTATAAAAGATCGCTGTTAAACCCAAGTTATTGGGGAACTGGGCGAACTCCTTCCTCCTACCGATGACTGGCCTAGAAAATACTGGCCATGGATTTTCACATGGTCATCACATGATTCATTTCCCTTATACATGGGTGACGCCTGCGTAATCGCTACTTTATCAAACTCACGAATAACGTGCCCGGAGAGCGAAATTAAAACCACAAAAGCCAATTCGCAAATATTAACTTCGACAACACCGGAACATTACTTGTTACATATTGAATCATGATTGGCAAGCGGAGGCTACGATTGGAAACAGTGAGGATGGATGATGTGGATGGATAATGTCTCCAGCGGAGTCCTTGTTCAGAAGTTTCTACTGTCATAATGAGCTTTGGTTCTATTGGCGGTATTGACTGCGGTCCTCACGAGCTGTCCACTGTCTGGACCAGCCAGTCGGCGCATTGATCGGGCATGACGAGCGACTCTTTAGTACGACGAACTGCTCATTTCAACTCAACTGACTGACATTTTCTTTTTTACAGATTATCATCGAGCAGTTGGTGCCCCGCGTGCGGTCCTGTGATTGGTCGAGGAGAACCAGTGATGGACCGAGTTTGGCAACTGAGTGAATTAAATGTTCGACGCCCGTGTGCGGACGCCGGACCGTGGTGGGGTTTGTTTATCGGACGTTTGCAGGGAAGCTGCTGGAAGGATTTCAAAACTGGGCGACTTAACTCAAGGTCACCCATTTCAAACAAACATCAAAGAGTCGTATCAGCATGATGCTAAATCTAGATATCCTAGTTATATAATATGTACACGTGTTTCAATATGGGAATTTGATTGGGTAAGGCGGTGGAAATACTTCCTATATATGGTGATTTCGGAAAGTGAGAATGTTGAAATATTATTCATTACATACCGATGATGTATGCACTGTAAATACTGACCGTTTTGCCATATGATGTAAGAATACAAAACAATATTTCGTATGCGTCGAGTTAAAGATTAGCTGTCAGGTCAAATTAAGGTGATTCTTTTATATCAATTTTGGGTGTAATAAATATAGAATACCTTACCATGCTTGTACAAGCTACAAAACTCAGTCGGTACGGCCCGCACGGAACTCGGCGTAAACACCTCCTTCTATACTAATCGTAAATAATGGTCTCGGTTTGTAGCTTGTACGGCATTGTCAGATCGTTCTTTAAAATTGTATTTGCCAAGAAGTTCTAATTTTAGATAGTATGAGAAAGTATCTTTAAAAATCCCAGCTTGCTCGTTACACATCAGACTGCATGTTGTGATATCCCTCAGGGACCTGGGCCTGCTATATTTCCCATATTAGCATTGAATATATGAGGTCTTAATCAAAACGATAATCTAACACTATTCTACACATTCTACGACAGTTATTTGAAATATCCAAAGGTTGTGATGTAATGACCACGTGACTACTCCACCAATTAGATCCTTTACCTCAGTTCCTAATTGCAGGGAAATCGTGGAATAAAAGATTCCATGTATTTACGTAAGACGAGCAAACATTACCTTCTAGCGTGGGTAATAGCTAGTTAGAGGTCCACACTCTCATGGCTGTTCGCATATATAATCTGTGGTTTAGCTGCCCTTTCATGGACGTCATGCTCCTTGAGTTGTACTTGGGATCTCATTGGGGAGCTACACAATTGGCCTATAATACGGAGTTTCCATTGGCCGACTTTTGCCGCTGATGAATTGTCAGTGACCACCGATCGACTTTCGACGGATATTGCTTATGGAAACTAGGCCCTCACAGACATGCCAGTCAACGTCAGTGTCAGTACATGCGGAATATGGTACCACGGACAAAATGAAACCGGGTTGACTTTGTTGTTGAAGAAATAAGTCGCAGCACAGCTAGAATATTCAGAGGGTCACCAGAAAACTGTGGCGACCTTCTGGGGCCCCTCCCATATTGCATGACAACCAAGTGCTAAATCTGACGGCTACCTGGTTAAGAGTAGTGGAATTAATTTGTAACGAATTACAACTATAAATTAGTGACGTCATGATGGTTACTAAAGCATACAAAGAATTGATTGTGACGTCAGACCTCGGCATCGCTACTCCTGTTAATTTGCGTAACATGGCTACCTCCCTCCCCCACCTCAGAAGACCCTGGCAGGCGTCGCTAGTGGTGCCGCCTAGTTTTGCAGCTACTCTTGGACCCCTTGCAATATTCCCAGGTAGCCTCAAGGTTGGAACTGCCACCCCCCCCCCCTTCCTGAATTTAGTTTGTGTAATCCATAAAATCCAAATGCCTCCGGAGCAACACCTTCCTGGATCCCATACTTGATCCAAATGTCAACTATGTAACCTCAAAGACCATCTAATCTGTAAAGGCCAAGCTCTTTTGGGGGCTTTGGCCCCTAGAACCTAATGTAGGCACTCTGTCCCTGGACTCCTTATGATCAGGTAGTCTCAGTTGTGTAACCACCCAACCTCCTTAAACAAAATACTGGCTACAGCTTGTATGATATCTGATATCCAACTGCTTCCAGGTCCAAGGGGAAGCACATGGATTCTTTATTTTTTCTTGTGTACGTAGAGTTTCCTGAGGCTTTGACCCCTGGACCCGTTAGCGATCTCATAGGCGATCACTGCCCCAGAAAGCAGGCACAATATTTCAAGTATCAGGTGTGTAATCCCCCTCTTGTCAATAAAATCCTGATACAGCTTGAATAGTATATAAAACCCAAGACTTTCTGTGGGTTTTCTTGGTTCCTATTGAGCCTTCATTAAACCAATATTCTAACTGGAGAACAATTATTTTTTACGAACACCAGACTCTCAACCACATCTATTAGCGTTCTTTGGTTTTGGTAAGTAGACAAACGGTAACATGAGGTCTCTCCAATAACTTAGGAACGATGATAAATATGATCTTAAGGCCTGGCGTCCACCTATTACGATAGAAATATGGCACCGATACAAAAAGTCAATTCACCACACGTTGTATGGGGTTTTTATCGGTGTCTAATCGCAGAAATGTGGTCATAGGGATTCACAGCTGTGGCATACGGGCATAAAACCGTGGTATACGGGGAAAATAGTCCCTTTGTGCTATAGAGCAAAGAAATAGTCCCTATTGTTATGCCCTTTGATATGGCAAATACTGGGTTTAATTTATTCGAAAATATGGATAATAAATACAACAAACAATGGTTATGTGGACAGGGGGCTCTGTAAACCACTCGATGTTGACGTCGTAATACACTCGCTATTGTATTACTACGCGTCGACCTCTCGTGGTTTACGGCCGCCTGTCCACAAAACCATCGATTATTGTCTATGTATCTATATTGTGTATTTCTGTTTAAACTTCTTCCTCCTACACACTATAATAACTGCACTCACTGTGAATCCATGTTAGAGTATGATCTTTCCATGCCCCACCTCTGGTGTGCAGTGCCGTAGCTCCCCACACACTAATGGACTTCAAGCCATTCAGCCATTTGGGTATATCCCCCTCACTGATCGCGGTGCGGCGAAGGCAATGTCAGCAGTGATGTGTGGCAGGTACAGTGACCGCCCCATACACACAGCCCTGCCCTCACTGAGTAATTGCTTCATACCAGTTTTAAGAATGTCTTAAAAAGCCCGGTATCGTTTGAAAAGGGATCGGTCTAATGTACAGCTACGATCAAACGGAAGATAGGCTAGGGTTTGAGGGATCACAGGTTAAGGCACCTCTCCCTCATACCCACTAGGAATAGGGGATATAATTGAATACACTAGATTAGGCACTTTACACACACTACATTCTTATACTCGTTCACTCGCTAGCAAGATTCTGCCATTTCCCCATCGAACATCCTCCGCATTAACATAAACCGTGCTTATATAGCTAGTATTGAGGTTGCATGCATTAAAGTGTCAAGGTCGTTGTCCCAAATGCTCACTCCCAACTCTCTGTCCTACTAACCCAAATGACCTGTCCTACTGACCAAGGCTAAGTGGAGCAGTAGGTGTGCAGGCGCTGACCTACTGGCCCAAATGATCCATCCCTGCTAAGTGGGACAGGCGCTGACCCACTGGCCCTAATGCTCCATCCTACTGGCCTTCACCTTGGGTGCTTGTGTGCTGACACTCTGGCCTAGATACAGCTCTCAGGGTGTTTCATATGGGATATATGCCTAAACTTCTGCTATACAAGAGCTCACAGTTATACTTATACATTTCTTATACCTTTCTTATATATTTTAATATTTGTGCTTGGCTCAGGTCCAGTGCACTAGGAAGAATTTGCTACAAGATATCTCATTTGGTTATCTCATGGGAGTCATTTGAATCTTAACAACCCTTAATTTTATCTTTATGTTGCCATATCATTTAGAAATGATATTCAAATATATTCATATTACCCTCAACATAACTTATATTTCAAATATAAGTGCTTTCCTGTATGAGGCAAAAAGAATTTTTCAATTTCTTTGATTTTTGGCTGAGAAAATGGAGAATGTATACATGGGCTAAGTAGCTAATTTAGCATATATATTTTAAGGGTTTCTGTCAACTATTATCATGTTAAGGAAAATACAGAGATCTCATAAAAAAACTGCTACATGGCCTAGTCGGATATCATACCTTTCAAATATCATATCTTGCCATGATATCAATTGGACATAATATTTCTTGAATTTTCATTACAAAATGGTGACGTAAAGATGCAAAAATAATCTTTACGTCGCCTATTTGTAAATGTCTCTAGCAACAAAGATTTAAATTAAAATTTGATTGTCTCAGTTTTAAACTCACAGTCAACCTGTGTCTCACCCTCACTGATAATCCCACCCCGGTCACATGATTTAAAAATGAGATATTGGGCTTTAAGATGGCGTCGTAAAGATAACTATTCACCTATATATGTCTTTGGCAGCAAATAAAAAAGTTGAATATTTATAGTTTCAAACCAAAACTCACCCTTAGCCTATGTCTCCCACTCACTGATAGTTTTACCCTGATTACATGATTTGAAAAAAGTCAGAGACGTAAAGACAAATTTGTCATCTCTATATGGCCGATTTTGAGGGCTAATATAGGTGACCTACATTGGTTTATAAAGCGGTATATTCTGTCAACCAGATGAGACATTCATTTCTGGTTATGGCAGTCACCACTAGTCCTACCTGACTACAAATACTTCATGTATGGTCTCAGCTCTACACAATTTTTTTATCATTTTCAAATCATGTGACCAGGTTAGGACTATTTAGTGAGGGTAAGACATAGGTTGAGGGTGAGTTTGGAATTGAAAAAAAAACGAATTTGAATTTAGATCTTTGTTCCCAGAGACAAATATAAATGGACGATGTAAAGATGTGTACTGATCTTTACGTCGCCGTTTTTAAAGGCTACTATCTCATCTGTAATTAGTCTGACTGGAGTGGGACTATCAGTGAGGGTTAGACATAAGTTGAAGGTGAGTTTGAGGCTGAAACATTCAAATTTAAATTCAATCTTTGTTCCAATAGACATATATAAATGGACGACGTAAAGATGACTACTCATCTTTTAAAGGCTAATATCTCATGTTTAATTCATAGGATGAGAGTGTAACTACTAGTGAGGGTGAGAGATAGGTTGACATTGGGTTTGAGACTGAAAATAAAATAAAATAAATTTAAATCTTTGTTCCCAGAGACATATATAAATGGACGATCATCTTTACATCGCCGTTTTTAAAGGCTAATATCTCATGTTTAGTCAGAGGGTAAAACTATTAAATTCTAAATCATTTCCTTGTTGCCAGAGACATAAAAACCGGCGACATAAAGAGACAATAAACTTCATCTTTACGTCGCCACAGTTTTCACATAATTTTTGCTAGAAAAAATGTAAATAACATGTAGGTAAAAAATTGACATTGAAGTTGAACATATTTTCTAATTTTCTAAAGTTTTTTTTTAATATCAATACTTTTTTCTTTGCTTCTGGCATTGCTGAAGGCGGCGATGTAAAGATGAGCATATTTTAGCCATAAGGACTTTATAGGAAATTGGCATTTCTGAGGTCCATAGTTCTTTTCTTATTAATTTTTTAATTTTTTTCCCAAAACATACAACATAAGGGTTACAATCCATGCCAAATAACCAGTGGTTAACTATTTTTTCATTATTCAATGTGAGAAATGAGAAAAATGGCTATGTAAAGATGATAGACATTTTAGCCAAGATAAAAGTGCATGTAAATAATTTTTTTTAAAGCTGATTTTGTCAAAATTCACACTTGGGACATATTGTTTGCAATAAACAGGTTGTTTACAATCAATTTTGGAGGCACAAATATGGTTTGTATTTCTTTTTTTTTCTGTGTTCATGTTTATGGCAAAAGAAAAACAGTGAAAAATGGGTGTTTTTTCATTTATATCGTCTTTTCTTATACATATACCCAGTTAAAACTATATATGGCGTTGTAGCTCTCAGTGAGATCTATAAGATGAAATGGGTGACCCTCTCAAAAATTGAATGAGTTACAACATGGTGAACCTGAAAACAGGGGTTCCTCCCATTTCGTGAGAACGGGTCATATATATCTTTTGAAAATCCGGTAATTGGAACATTTTAAAGAATCGATTGTGCCTTTCTAATTAAGGAAATGAAGGAAGGGTTACACGCTTAAAAGATTCAAATTACCTTGAGGAAGCTGCATTAGACAGGCAGACACAACAAAGAAGTAGACCCTTTTTGATTTCCCAGCAAACCTCATGCAATCTATCTAGAAGCAACCGCAAAACGCAAGTATATCCATCAACCGGAAGACATTCCATTCATCTGGGTCACGGCGCCTGCGCAACGCAAATAGCACGGCGCAGAGGGATACATTGGTTCGGCCTCGTTTTCTCCTGGTTATAAATAGATTGCGCCTCAACTTCCGGCGAACTGCAATCACCGAAATGAAACGCATTAATTTGGTCGGCGACTAGGGGGTTTGGGTTGAGGGGAGGAGGGAGGAGACCTGCGGGGAGAGGAGAGGGTGAATTCGCGAGGCCCCTTGCGGCCAGCGGTGTGTTTAAAGAGATGGAAATTGGTTGAGCACTCTCTTTGCATTTGTGAGATGATCCGGCAATCTTAGTCATATGCCGTATGCAATAGAAGAAGTGCTTACAGGGTTACAATCATTCATACATCAATCATCAATGGTATGGATTGGGTTTGAATCATTACGGTTATAGTTCAAATGAATGGCTTACTAAAATGACAATGTCTGATTGAGATACAGCATTGATTTTTGTTAGCAGGGATATTTTCTGAATGATAAATATATTTCATCTTATTATGAATCAAACTCAACACAGTGTTGGAAAATATACCTTCTCATTTTTCATTGAGAAAAACCTTTACTGATATTTTCCAGAATGCATTCAATTCGTTGAACACTGCTATCGCTATATGTTACAATTGATTTTAACGAAATACCATGGTTTTACACCCGTAAAAGAAATAGATATGTTTGCAATATCATGAGGCTAGTTAACGTAGAGCCTAACTGACTGTCTAGTCGGCTTTCACTGTAAGGATCCTACCCTTGCGGCCTTCCTCAGAGATTAACTTGGGTAAGGATGAAAGATATCCCTTTCCAGTCCTCCCTGAGTGACTCTATGCCACTGAATAGTTCCCCCCTTGTTATTAATTCATCTTAATTGGAAAGTTTTGTTTCCCGAGACTTGATTTGTGTGGGTCCTTGACCAATATACCTTTATAAATGCATTAACTCATGCGCGCTGCGTTTGCATATATATAGGATATACTATGTGATATGATCTAGTATCAATATACTAGTTACGAGTTCATAGAAGATGAATAACAACGGTTATCTTTGGTTCCCTGAAGATTACGCCCATATGTGACCGAGTGGTAATAAGAATCATTATTATAATAATAAACCATAAAGGGTCGGTTTAGTCTATCTTGACTTCAGCTGGGCTATACCTATATTAAGCACGCAAATAGTATTTTGCCACGTATGACTGGTTTTCTCCGAGCATGTCATATATTCGATTTACACAAGGATCAGTCGAGGAAAGGTCCCAGTCTACATTTACCCCGGCCTGTACGACCGCTCCACGACTCCCCCCACGCCCTTTTACACGAGTCCACACCCCTCCACACCCGCCTGACCCCTCTCAGCCCCACCCATGGCCCTCCACACCCAATCATGTCCTTCCATGCCCTTCCGCACCCTTCCACCGCCTTCCATGGCCATCTCCTCAACAACAACACTCCTCCACAGCCCTCCACGTCTTTCTACATCCTTACACCACACCCTTTCACACCCGTTCATGGCCCCAATGCCTCACATCACCCTTCATGTCTCTCCACCACAGCTCTCTAAAGCCTTCCACACACCTCCACGTCTTTCTACATCCTTACACCACACCCTTTCACACCCGTTCATGGCCCCAATGCCTCACATCACCCTTCATGTCTCTCTACCACAGCCCTCTAAAGCCTTCCACACACCTCCACGTCTTTCTACATCCTTACACCACACCCTTTCACACCCGTTCATGGCCCCAATGCCTCACATCACCCTTCATGTCTCTCCACCACAGCTCTCTAAAGCCTTCCACACACCTCCACGTCTTTCTACATCCTTACACCACACCCTTTCACACCCGTTCATGGCCCCAATGCCTCACATCACCCTTCATGTCTCTCCACCACAGCCCTCTAAAGCCTTCCACACACCTCCACGCACATCCACACCCGAACACGCCCCTTAACACCACCACATGGCCCTCCACGCCCACCTCCCACCCCAACTCTCATCCACTATACTACAAAGGTCTACTCCTCCACTGTCCACTTCTACGGTCAACCCTGCGAAGGGGACAAAAAGGAATTCAATTCGGTGTGAGGTGGGCAGGCTGCGCCCCGCCCCCGGCGCCGAGCAGTGCCGCCTGATGGCGCTGCTTGCATTTTGCGGGGCACTGAGGAGTGTTAAGAGGAGCCCGATGTGGTCCACGACCAGCATTCAACAGGGTCCAGCTCTGAACGCCAGCCGCTTCAAATCCCGCCACAGTCATTCCATGACCTGAGATTAAAATATGACCACTTCCATGCTCCCATCCAATTTCAAATATACATGGTATGGTGACATCAATTGAGATTTTGGATGGGAACTGGACAACATGAGACGTTTTTTTTATACTCGGAGTGGTAATCTTCATGTGATCTAGATTCTGATGATCAGCTTTGAACGAGGATATAATCCCTGACGGTAATGAAAATGTGATATATGCTGTGAATGATACGGCGTGGTTCATATAGCCTCTTGCTACTCGGCGATGCTCATGACTATCTTTTTGAAGACTGGGTTCCTCATGGTTCATCTACTGGAGGGTACTTGCTTAGTCTATGAACCTACATCAATATATATGATCTACTCTGTGGCGTACTGTCTCCACAGTACTTAGGTACTCATATACAATGTATGGATTTGTGTGTACGACTTCCATGTGACTGTGATCGTAACATTGTTTTAACCAATTTCTTATGTGAGCCATAATAGGAGAAACAACTGAGAATGAGACTATAGCTGGGCTCCCACTACTGCGATTTGGCTACGATCAGCGTTTCGACAAGGGTTCCGATACAGAATGAACCTTTCTGACGGAATGAACGGATTAATCGCAGCAACGGACCCTGCATTTCGACGTGGTTTCCGACACACTCCAACAGGGTTCCGACAGAACGGCCGTGTCAATTATGATCGATTTATCCTAGAGGTCAAGCCTTATCGGAGTGTGTCGGGAGCACAAATACTCCACACTAACACTTTAATATGTATCTTTGATAGTATCATATGTATATATATATATGAATATATATATATATATATATATATATATATATATATATATATATATATATATATATATATATATATAAGGAACTTGTATATTCAATAAAAAAAAAGAACGCAGGATGATCGTTCGAGCACCAGAGGTCGTGAGGGCTCACGTTTACTGGTGGCGCCTTCACCAGGTGCGAGGACCAGATACATATATATATATATACAATCGTACTGTAAAAAACTATACATATGTTAACAATCTAAGTTATAATTTCTTTTTCAGATTACATATGTTTACAATCTAATTTGTAACTTCTTTTTCAGATTGCATTGTCAAGGAAAGCAGTCAAGTATTTCGGGCAAAAGTTTGGATCTAACAATATGGATTTACTTTGCAAATGAGAATTTTCCCAGAACGTTTAATAATATTTCCCTGGGATTTGCGTTAAGTCATGGCGTGTCTCGGTACCGTGGTCACTTTTTGATCCCTGCAAAACCCGTTCCGACACACTGCCTTTTGGAAGGCCTACGATTATTATCTGCTGGAGGATTCAGTAGATTATGCTTGGTAGCATTTTCGTCATTGGTCTGTTGAGATTTTTTCCCACACCGCAGAGGAGAGTATCGGGGTGGGGGAGAGTGGGCCAACAAGCGTGCCATTCAACACCTGCACACTGCGTTGAGTCACGTTAAAGCCTCCAGACTGCCCCCCCCCCCCCCCCCGTCAGGATAGCGAACCCTCCAGGAAGAGGACGATAAACAATGGGTGGTTATAATTCCCACCCTGTCCCAGATTTTACGGGCCAACAGGATGCCATCTACAGGTCCACCACCTTTTAAACAGAGTGACAATGAACTACTCTTGTGCCTATTGCTTCAACGTGTTGGGCCTTGCCAAGCCCCACCCTGATGCCGATTGTAGGATCAGGGTTCACTATGAGGCCACTGCGGCTCAACCCCTCCAGTTTAGGCCAGGCAACACTCAGTCCCCTCCTTAGGCCCACACCGATTACTAGAGGTCCGAGCAGCCGTTAAGGCAGTTGGCGAGGTCGCCCACTCTGCAAAAAAAAAACTTGCACCTCCGGTAGCGGATTCACAAGCACAGGTTAAAGCAAACTCGTCCTCCCAGCGCCACAGGATGCCATGCTTGAGAGACATGATTACCTTATAATGCTTGCTCTACCAGTATCGTTGTAGATGATGACGTTATCGCTAGCGGGGTCTCTGAGTGTGGTTTCAAAGATTTACCAATAGTCTGCGACACTGACTTCGCGAAAGAGTTTACCGCTCTCACTGCGAGCGCTGCAGTGGGGTTCTCTGTTGTTAGCGAATTTGTACAGGGTTATCAGTGCCCCAGGGACATGCCTCCCCGTGGAATCTGGCCCACAAATAACAGCCTGGAGGCATTTATTGTACATGTATCAAGACAAAAAAAAGTGTGACTTATTGGAGTACAGGTGGCGTGTTGGACACCCCCCCCCCCCCCCCCCCAACGCCTACTCCCACCACACCGCAAATTTACTCGGAAGGAAGTCACTTTGGGTGTTCAGGTCGGCCTCCGAGGAAGGCTCCCTATCAAGGAGTGGTGACAGCCGATTTCAGCCATGCCTATTAACAGTTGCGTATTGACCTCACCATTTGTATGCTTCAGAACTCAGGAGGACGTCTTCATTGAGAGATTCCCCCTTTGGATGTTGCACGGCCTTGGTTGCAGGCCATAGAGCCACCGCAGCCGTCATTTATCTGCATCAGCATTGAGGCCACATCGTTCTGCCATATCTGGATGACTTTGCCGGGGTAGCGAGTTCGGAGGCGGTACCCTACGCTGCTTTCTGCGAGCTACTCGAGCTAGGGGATGAACTCAGCCTGAAGTTTGCACAAGAAAGATCCACTATTATTGACCACACGACGCCGGAGGTCATTGCTGTCCGACGACGACCTGACGAGTTCTGTGGCCGCATCGACCACCAAGGCCTGCACAATGTACACTGATGATAAGTTAGCGCTCCCGGAAAAAAAACATCTCAGCGTGAGGCTCTTAACGCTGTGCTAGCCGCGGCTCTCCTCCTGGACGGCTCTTACCAGCACTGGGCCGTCACCTTCCTTCTGCATAGTCAGAGGATTACAGAAGAAGTAGGTTTGGCTAAAACCCGGGTTGACTGGATCACTTCTTGCGCCAGGCAGATCTGGTTGGCAACAGCGGTCCTGGATTGTCATCTCATCATCGCACATGATGGCGACACCGAAACCCTGGCAGATAGCATAACAGAAGCGCACGCCACTGTCGACACCTCGCTTACCAGAAGCATCCTCGTTGGCCTCAAAGGCCTTGGCTGATACTTTGTTGCCAGCGGCCAACCGCAACTTTATCTCCGGACCCAGAACATGGCTCCGTGACAATGCGGGCAACATCACGATATCCTTCGCGGAACTGCCCGGCTCAGCTTGCACACGACTTGCTGTTCGCCATCGCTGCTCCCACACCATATCAAGGTCATCTGCGACGAAGCCCACATGTCCTTGATGCTGCATCGCCTTCTTTGCACAGCTATGCTTCTGGGAGTCTTCTCATATCTCCGGGCGTCGAATCTTCTTCTCGGGTCTGCTCCTCCATGTGTCTTCTTTGGAAGCGATCCAAGATCCTATTGACGCAGTATATCTGCTTGTCCCCTGTATCCTGGGCTTGCCATACTGCCCGGTAGCTGCGTGGGAAGCCTAAATGTCTTCAGTCCCAGCCTTGCTTCATTCTCCGGTGCTGATCGACACCTCTGCCTCAGTATTTCATCGGACACATCCACACCTTCACAATGGATTCCTTCCATCGTGGAGGAGCTCACATGGCATTGCATCTCAGCGTCCCTCTCGGACAGGTCTGTGTCCACGGGATGGCGGCTTCTCCATCTTCAGCTGGGCCTTACCTCCCCGCGCCAGCCTCAGTTAAAGTTCCAGATGTGTTGTCTTCCACGTTAGGCTGAAATATTGAACTATATACCTTGTATACCTCGACATCATCCCCTCATACCAGTTTCTCTTCTGTTACACATTTAATCAATTTTCCTACGCCGGTCATCTTACTTATTACAATATTTGCAATCTTTAGATCAAGAACTCTCACGGTCAACCCCACCTTTTAAATATGTATTCTATAAAAGATCGAGAGTGCACGTTCCACACACATATATATGCCTCCATATTGATGCAGTTTTACATAGTTTTAATTCATCAACATGAATAAAGACGGCAAAAGATTCGTTTACAAACAGCGTTCTTCCATTGAGTATCAAACAACACAATACAGGACAAACACAGTACAGACACCTTCATACCATTCTTCAATTGTTGCTTACTTTAATAATGTGATACCTTCCTACAGTGCGATGCGCCAAGTCCCCTGAGGGTCATTTTGGGCGGCACTAGTATAGACGGAGCAATCCATGGTGGATCTACTTGGTGACACTCCCTTTCACCTAAGCTCCAGCACAAATCGTATCATCGGTGCATAATAAACACAGGTCGAATTCAGTGCCTTGTTTAATGGCTAATTAGACAGAGCCCGGGGTCGTAGGCTGTTTGATCTCAGGTAGACACAGGTTATTGTAACCCTTGCTTTGTGCTATATATGGTACAATCTAAGCTATATAAGTGATTTGACACACACACACATATATATATATATATATATATGTATATATATATATATATATATATATATATATATATATATATGTATATATATATATATATATATATATATATATATATATATATTATACGCTACCCTATCCATCATCACCGCCTTACACCCATGTCAATAATATTTCTCACTCTAGCCTATCCGTCCATACCACGCTCAAGTATCCCCCAAGCATACCCCAAGCTCAACCCTGATCTCCTTCATACACCCTCCCGCCAACCCGTGTCTGGGATGTTTTCCCGCTACAACCTCTATGACGGCCGGCTGGGTAAGGGCACTGGAGGCGGGGCCGGGGTCACCCTAATGGTGACCCTGGCAGAAGAAGGAAGCCCTGCTATTATCCGCCTAACAAGCACAATGAAATCGGCCTGACCAGTGGGGTCGTGACCCAGGGTGGCCATCTGCATCCACTTGGCATTGTTCCAGTGTCTGTGGGGGGTCTTCGGGGACGGGCCAAACTGAAAGCCGGACGTGCCTCGCCTCTATGCCGGCTCGACTCCTCCAGGTTTTCCCCGGAGACAGGGTCTCTCACCCGGCCCCCCAATTAAGGCGTTTGTATTTCTGAACATGTGTTGAAGAGGAGGAGGAGCGGGGGGAAGGAGGGGTAGGTGGTGGCCAGTCAGTGCTACGATGAGTAGCATCTTATCTATGTGTTTCCCTCTGTGTCCACTTCCATATATCGAAGTTCATTATGAAGAGCAGTCTTGGGAAATGTTTGAAATCTAGTAATATGCAACTCACATTTTGTAATTGCACATCCTAGTGACTTTCGACAGTGGCTTCTTATAGCTGGCTTACGTCCATGGCTTCGAATTTCACAGCATGTTCTTCCAATAACTCCTGACAGTGATTCCTTCCAGTAGTCTCTGGCAGTGTGTTGCCTTTATTGTTTTGTTGGTTTATTAGGCAGGTTAATTACTTTCTGCATATAAATTTGCTGTGCTTTAACAACTTGTAGGAATGTTTCTATCCACTGGACGTGATGCTAATAACTACTTTCTATTTTATTCTGTATTCACCTATTGCGCTTGGAATATTAAACATGTTGTACTGATCAATGCAGTTTCTATTCATTTTTAATCAGGAGACCCTTATATCGATACATGCAGATTATAAAACAGCTCTGTTGCACAAACATAAGTACTAACCCAAACTAATGCGAAGAGTGTCTATAACTATATTGGACCGCTGCATTAGGAAAGTAAAGAGGAAATACAAATACTAGAAAAAAACAATATCCTGAGAAACCCCATCTTGGTATTCATAGAGAATGACTTAGTAGCGGAGTGAGTTACGCTGTAAGTGACGCTCATGTATTCCCCCAGGACAATACTTCTGTAAGGAGAGTGATGAGGTAACTTGAGCTTCGTGCGGCAGAGTATCATGTTGCCACAAAGAGTCTTTGTGAAGAGTGATCGAGTGGACAGGATCATATCTCCTGAATACACACAGAGAAACACTCTGCATTGAGAACCGCACCGGCAATGGAGATCGCTCTATGAGCATGCTAATCATATTGCACGGACTGATAGGATAGCCATGACTGGTGAAGGATGCTTATCTTGAATCAATTTCTTCTTGAGAACTGCAATAAATGGTGCGTCATTGTGTAGGCAAAGCATAAAGACTGCACCAGGCGAGCAGTCATATTTAAGGCGTGTAGTTAGTAGGCAGGAAGTGTCAGGCGTATTGTTAGCAGGCGTAAAGTTCACAGACAAGCAGTTTTTTTGTGGTTTTTTTTTTGGGGGGGGGGGTTTAATCTTTTATTTAAACTGGTAAAGCTCAGGGGTTTTTTTCAAAACTGGTTTCCTTGCTCGGCCAGTGCCTTTTACAATAACATTGTCAGACTGATAGTACGGAGATAATTCATTGGTACCTTCTAGGTCAAGTCATGCAACATACCGTGGAGGTCGAAAACAGCCCCTTGCAAGTCTCTTTAGAATAGTTTAGGGAGCACATCACAAATCAGGTTTACATAAGATCCAATCAACCAATTTATAGCGTATGTCATGGAATCTTTGCCATCAGTAAATTTTTTTGTACCTGCTTAAACTCAACTTCGCTTTCAATATTTCTAGCATCTGGTGGCAGTTCGTTCCACAACTTTGGACCATAATAGCTCAGACTTTTCAAGAATTGAGTACATTTTGGGTGGTTTTGTCTGAAAGTTATACCAGCTGTTCGTCTAGTTTTTCGCAAATTTGTCTGCAACAGTGAATCTTTTCCTTTCATTCCATACATATACATTTTAACATGGTATCCTCATCTGTCATATAAGAAAGGTAGCTGAGCACTGCGGTGTAGGATTATTCTAGGGGTAAGTGGATGAACCTTGTATATTATTCGTAGGGCATCATTTTGGAGAGTCTGGAGCCTATTTACATTATGTATGGATGTTTGTGCAAAGAAGATATCGCCATAATCCAAGAGCGGTAAGATCATTGTTTTATAAATAGAAAGTGCTGCATTGGTTGTTATATACTTTCTTATCTTTTTTAAAATAAACAACTTATTAGATACATTTTTTACCACCGAGTTTATGTGCGAATTGAAATTTAAATTTTGATCTAGTAGTACTCCCAAATATTTATATGATTGTACTATCTGTAGCTGTTTGTTGTCTATTAAAAGTTTAAATTGCTTGATTGTTTCTTTGCTTACTTTTCTTGGTGTTCCCAGGTAGATAGTCAACAGTCAGTCGGCTCGCAGGCATGCAGTCTACAGGCGAGAGGTCCACAGGGCCCCGTTGCTCCTGTTTTTGTGGTATCGCTAGCTATAATCGGATCGCAATTTTATTTTTACGATTACTTTAACGATCCGACTAAAAAAGCGTTGCTCCAGTAATATCGGATCGTATCGCTATATTTCCGCGGTATCGCTAATTTTTACGATGCGATTACGATACAACAATTCAGGGGCACATATTGAATGAGACAAGGGAAGATTAATTTGTTCTTTAATTAAATACAGATGGCACCATTTTTAAAACTGATCTGACACCTGGTGGTTTGGATCGCTATTTCCTATAGGTAAAAGAACAAGGGGCAGGGGTTAGTGGTGCCACCATGGATCGTTATTTGAAATATCAGACAAGGCTGGTTTTAAACTACAGCCATACGATCCGCAGTGCTGTGAAGGTCCGCATAGAAAATATTGCTAAATGCCGTATTTTACGGGGCGATGCGAATATGCGATTGCGACACGATCCGCAAAATTTCAGGAGCAACTTTTTGGCCCTCGGATCGCTCTTCTGCTATCCGCAGCTCTGTCGTAATCCTGGAGCAACGCGGCCCAGGTAAGCAGCCTAACAGTTAGTAGGCAAGTGGTTAGCAGGCAAGCAGTTAGCAAGCGAACATTTCATAGGCGAGCGGGTAACAACAGCACGTCAGTTAGTAGGCCGTCAGTGAACAGGCAGGCGGCTCAGTGATGGCGAGTTGGACACGGCACACCCGGGATCTGTCAGACCGCAATCCGGATGACGGATCGAGAAAGATGATCCATCAACTTGAGCTGCTCCTAACCTACACGAGACGTCCTTAATCCGCGACCTGCCAGCTCCCTGTCAGTCACGCCCCCCTCCGCCCTCCCCACGCCCATGCTTCCACGGAGGCTGTGAGGCTGTGGTATATAAGTTGGTGTTTGATCAGACCTTGTGTTATATATACGGTACCTGAAGTATGACTTCAGAAGAGTGGTGATTTAAAAGTACAATCTATTTAAAAAACGTTTAAAAAAAACTCACAAGTTTATTCATACAAGCGCCATTGCAGCAGCGCAAGTATCGGCTGTAAATCGACTTGTTTTCATGTGTATAGGCTTCTAATCCGCACCAGCGTATTTGTATACGGACGCGTCTTGGCTGTATTTCCAGCCAGGAGTATACAAGAGAAAACATACTCTGTGCGATATATATAAACCGGGCGTATCCATGATAAAAAAAAGATAAAAATAATCGGAAACCGGCACTGCCGCAAATTATCAGTGTGTTTACTACCCATACTATGTGTGCATGAAACATTTCCACTCACAAAACCTCACAGTGCTTTTATAAACATTGTTTTGCCCTGAATATTAAGTACGTTGGGGTATTTGATGAACTAATATTTTTGGGAAAGGACACATTGTTTTAGTATCCAAAAGAAGATGGACATTTTAATATCCAATAGAAGATATACATATGTTGCTGGACCCCCTCTAGGAATGGGTATTTAAAGGGGGCGTACCACAGCTTAACTTCACTAACTGTATAATCGATTTCAATCCTATTTAATTGTGTATGGCTTCATTTAGCAACGTTTAATGCTCATGTTCTTTTCCCGGGTAAGTTTTTCAATTGAGCACCCCTTCTTTCTTCCAATAGAATATATTCTCTTCCATGTTTAAAGCAGGAAACATAAGGTGTGATTCACACTCCTTTTTATTCATGCAGGGTAATCCACATCGTTGTAACAGGAAATACAAAACCATCAACAGACAGGAATAGGAATTTGACTATTATTCAGCGCTAGGTACCGGAAGCAGTGACACAAATACGGCTATAGCCCATGATATTCAGCAGTAACATTGTATGAGTATTGCCATTATGTTGAATACATTTCTGGAGAAGGAGAGTAAGTGTATGGCTTTATTGCTAGTGTATGGTTTCCGCTTATTGGTTTCCATTTATACCGCCATTCTAAATATGCACAGGAAGCCCTCATTTCTGTAAATAGAAGCATGCCATAAGTTCTAAATTGTCTCTGAAATGGCAACATTTAACATAGTAGTGTTGTTCTGAATAAATTTTCGGAAATATATTTGCAATCACTGTCGCAGTATACAGTATCCCCCCGTAATGTACATGTATAGTAACATTTGACACAACATATTAGTCAGTATGCATCATTTAATCAATCATAGAATATATGTTTGGTACTGAGCAAAAATGATCATATTCAACATTGTAATAAATATGTTAATCATTTGTTGTTTGGCTTGAGAGTGTATCTCGATTTCCGTTTCCAATGAAAACGTCAGTTCGCAATATGATTCGTACAGTTAGTGGTATAGTTCTAGCAAGGCACGACGAAAGGAAACATTGCACATGATTATAACACATTAGTGGCTAACTGGAGGTTGACGGACAGAAGACCTACTATAGTGACCATGGGATCCTCATCTGCTTGCCTAGTCACGTGTAACCACCTCACCCGACCACCCGCACCTCAAATCGCCTCCCCTAGACTCAGCCTTACTTTCTCCCGGACAGTCAACGACCTCGGAACCACCCCTCAACCCTACAAAAAATCCATTGTCTCTCTGTATTATGCTATCCTATTCTGTAGGGCTATTTCAATAGGTCCTGACATTACACCTAATTACTCCGCAACTCATCTCGTTTTTTTCTAGAGTAAATCTCCTCAATAAATGTTATTCCATATCAAGAACTCTTCAGCATTAGTCATTATGTATAGAAATTAGTAATACAGGTGGTAATGTTACTACATCATTAGGTTTTTACAATATCTATTCATGGCAATAAAGACTCAGAAAGCATGGCCTTCACAAAACGCAAAGAAAATTGGGATAGATGAATAAATAGGATATCCGTATTCTTACGTGTAGGACATTGCTGTACCCATCCCTGAATTTCATTGAAAAGCTCTGAACGCGTATACGTAGCACGTAGTAAACTCTACTGGGATAGCGTTTGGTACAACATGACATCAACCACAAGTCTCCACTCCCCGCGTCCCCTCGGCGTCCTCTCAGCGTGCCTCCAGCTGCTGGGTCAGGCAGACGCTGGATTTAACGATGACGTACGACTAGTGACGTATAAAATATACGCCGTAAAACCACGTGAAATACACAGATCTGCAATGTCAAACCTGCCCACTAATAAGAATCAGATATGCCACGTCCGAGGGGTCACATGACCTCAATCCAAGCCTCAATCCAAGCCTACATATATATGTATTTATTACCTCTTTTACCTGCCGGACCACGTCCGGTATTTATATCGCATGCGCAACTGCTGTATGTATTCATGAACATTCTGTTCAATCTATGAATGCTCGCGTAAGGCTGGCTTTTCAAAGCGAACTTTTCCTGCTTGATTTATGGAATGGAGAAATGGAGCTTAAATTCCACTAACATAGCATTTACATCTCTCCATAGACATAAACGCCGTCAAAGGCAGTGCCGTATAACTTATATATTCATGTATTCTAACTATTGGTGAAATTGATGGTAGACGTAAACCTCTTTAATTTACCTTAAGTTTATCTCCTCTAATTGCAGGCCATGAACTATTGATCTGTAAAATTGTGAATCTTGCACATTTTGCAGAGGACCAATATTGTGCATCTTCAAGGTTCACGAATTTTGTTACCAAATATATCAAAAAGTAACTGACGCAATAAACACCCCTAGGAAACCCCACATTACACATTAGCTTTACCATGTACAGCCTTCTGTGGCCTCAGATATAATACGCTGACCATAACCGATTTAGTCAAAACCAGGCTTAAAAGCAGCTGGCAGTAAGGTGGTGTGTCCTAACGAGGGCCATCTCAGGTGCCTGCTCCCGGAGTGCCAGTGTGGCTCAAATGGTCCTTGGGTCAGCAGCGCTCTATGCTATGCCACACCCCAGCTAGTAGACCCTGTAACCATGACAACAAGAGTAGCCCACTGCATAGATCTAATCCACGCGGCTTGATGTAAAAGGGGTCCAGTATAAACAATAGGAAGCCCTGTGACTGTCTCCAGATCGCCCTTTATGCTACCCCTAATATAAAATCCCATAGGCTTAACATTGAGTTTCCGTATGCCACGCTGACTTGCATACAAAGTTTTATATGCCACTAGTGGCATACAGAATTGTTATCATGTAATATTCCAAAATCGAGTAGAGGGCATAGGATAAAATCAAAACCTGATTCGTTTTAATCTTGGCCACCGGATGCCACTCCTGGAGTTTGGGCTCCGGACTTCACTCGGCTTTGCCTCATGAAGTCACTATGCCAAACTCCAGTCGTGGATTACAGTGGCAAAGATTAAAACTCATCCAGTTTTACGATAGCATTTCGAGGAGCGGGGAGGGAGAGGCCTCAGGCATGAAGCCTTTCAGCGAGTGACTAAGAAGAGTTCGATTGCACGAGAGAATGTTCCTAATTAATCATGCAAGACCGTGTACATAATTTAAAACCAATGTTGTAAACGTTTCCCTTTTATACCCTGTAAATAAAACACACACAGACAATATGTGTTTGAATATATACACTATTCCTTACTATTGCCTCACCTTTACATACCGACTAGCCGAGCAAGGACCAACCCACCGATATTTTAACCTGTGTAAAGATGTGTGTGTATCATACCGAGAGAATAGAATAACTGGAGAGAGAATTTAAAAAAAAAAAAAGAGAAATAGTGAGGGATAAAGCAGGTGACATGGATGCATGTTCAAGGAGGAGAAGAGACTACGATAACGACTAAGAGAGAACCTAGCAAACCTCCGAAGACATAATTGAAAACACAAGCCTGGCAGCACCTGCGCCGACAGTGTGTGTGTGTGTGTGTAGGGGGGGGGGGGCTCCTGGGAGCCATCATATGTAGGCCACGTGTAATAGGGTTAGATACCACGTGATCTTTATCACCAATCAGAGTAAACCATCCCGTTAGGTAACGGGACTGGGGGCGTGTGTCTCAGGATGGAACGAACGGAGAGAAAATAATAACTATACCTGAATCTCTGAGGAAAAGTCCACCATATGGGGTCTTGATTTATTATGCAAACAATTTGTAGCACTGTAATCTTTGAGAAAGAGACCAATGCCTTGCTTGTGAAAGGCACAGAGATTATGAGAGAAGCGTCCATATAACCTGATGTATATGTAGAGAGACCACCCCTGGGTAAATGGAAAACATAGGCTTATCATATGACATTACCGTAGTTTATATCTACACTTATTCCTGAGATGTGAGCAAGCTCTGAGTTGCAGTAGTTTCCACTTTCATGAATGAATATCTGTCATTTTCACGAAGTCCCCCACCTACCTTTGTACTTTGTGTGTGTACATCACACTAATAAAATGCAATCTCCTTATCCATTCATTGATACAAATAGTTGAAAATATATCACATATTATTGATCTTCAGTAAATATTCAATGTAGCTTTTAACCCTGAAGAGACCCCTCGTGGAAGGTGGGACTCCTCTGGCCTATTTATAACCTGCTTCTCTTTAAACTTTAAGACCTTTTAGCTGAAGCGAGCTACATGGAGTGGTAAGTGTTAGGCCTATGTTAAATGTAAGGCTGAGTTAGGTGCTAGGCTGGGGACAGGCGCTAGGCTTGGGTGTGGTTTTATGTTGACTCTACCAACGAGTCCGCCTCCGTTCGTCTAGACGTTTTAACATTTTGACTTTCTAATGACGCTTTCACAGGACCCTCTGCTCGTAACAGCCCTCAAAAGGATACACACTATAAAGAAGCCCTGAACCCTGCCCCGTCTGACCTAGCTATAAGTAACCCTTCCAAGAATATCCACATGAGCCAGACTTCTAAACGGAAAGCAGTAAAGAGAAATAAAAAGAAGTACGTTGGTGTTTGGGAATCTATCTGTAAAAGCCATCGGGTTTCGTATATCTGAGAGGTTGTTGGCGAAGAAGAGTCAGATCTAATGAAAAAAAACTCTGCTCCATCGTTCTCTCGTGTGAGGGTGGAAGGGGGACTTCTGAGATAAAACTCCCCTCTTTCAGGGATCATACCATAAAAACCATGTTCTGATATAAGGTCTTATTGTCAGAAGTGAGCATCTATATGTATAGTGTTTACATAACGATTAACACATTTCCTGTCTGTCAGAGATAGTTAGAATCATACGTATGAATATTTCATTCCTAATTGCAAATTCAGATCACATCAGATGCATTCCTGTTAGATACCAAGGTTGGTGCAGACCGCAGTGGTGGTGGCCGAGCTATTCGAAGACAAGATAAATATGTTGGCGGGCAAGTCAACTCGTGGTCACCTTCTGGTACCATAGGGTCTGGAAATAGTAAGTGGAAACAGGCCGAGAGGTGGGTCAACATGAGTTGGTTATAGCTTTTGTAAAAGGAGAGAATGATAGATTAGCCGGTATGGTTGAAGCGAATTCTAGTTAACTAAACAGGGTTTTAGACTCATTGTGTGGACTAACTTAAACGTTAGGACTTATCAAAACGTAGCCAGCTGTTAGAGTAGCTAGAAGCGAAGGCTAGTGCAGTAGTGAAGGATCCTGAGGAAAAGAAAAGCTGTACTGGGGGGCTAGAGCAGAAGACTTACACTTGCCATACGGGAAGACAGTTAATAATGCCACCATAGAAGATGTACTTAGTGCCAGTGCGAGTATGTATAAATAGCTCGATGGCTGTAAGAGGGATTAATATCTCAGAGTACGTAAAGCATATTCAGTTTTTGACTAATAAGTCAGGTTTTATACGAGTCAGTTTTTAGTCAAGTATGACCAGCTTGTAAGAGTACTAGCAGAGGTAGTAGAAATGATAAACGTTGCATAAGATGACCATGAGGCCTTTTATCAGCGCCTTGGGCATGGACATTTGAAACCTAATACTGAGTCTGATATGCAGCTAAAAACAAAAGCCAAGGTCCAGAGTATGAACGATAGAAAAAGATTTTTTTCCAAAGCTATTGTAGATACAAGCATGAATGCATCGAGTGTAGCAAAGCCCATTCTGTGTATGTGCGCCCGAAGAACAAGATCACAAAATAAGACACGGGATGCTCGGACCTGGGCAACAGCTATTTTTGTAATGACCAGGGTATATAATCAAGCTCGGTGGCTAAGTCGAAGGGGTGTTCACCTCGATCATGGGACATCAGGGGTTCAAACTCCGGTTGGGTCACACCAAAGATATAAAAAAAATGTTACACACTGCCCATTCAATTCAACATTTTAACCCAACAAGATAGAGAGCCAGGTATTGTTGTGACTACCCTCTGCCTGATTCTGAGTGTAAAATGCCGGCCCAGAGTTATGGAGACGATATTAGGAGCTCGGATTCTCTATTTTTTCTGAGGTGGTGGAATCCCCAGAATAGGTCCCGGCTCCGGAGTTTTTCTCGGATTTTAATGTTGGGAATTGCATATGTAATCACTGGAAGTGAGTTTGAATTTTTCATCTAGCCTGAGCAGAAGTGACCTTGTTCCGGAGTGCCATAGCAGATTATGTGCTTATGGTGTGATGGGGAGGCAGGTACACTGGTGTTTAGACAATCAGACACCAGACAACGGCCTGTGTAGGCTCCTTTGGCCGTCAGGTAGGCATATATGGCTTGTCTATGTGATTATAACAGTGTCTCTATGCCATAGTATCACCTATATAGGTATTGTATAATACACAATTCAACCATCGACAGAATGAAAACCAAGTGGGGTTCTAGATAAAAAGCACACCCAAAAGTATTTCGGAGGTAAGCGGACATCTCAGTATTTCAGCAATACTGAGCTTGACCGAATAGGAGTGGATGAAATATGCCTTTCAATCATTCTACCCCGATTGATTGGCGAACAACCAAGCACTTCTGTTTAACCTTCCGCGTATACACATTTCCATACCACCACTTTATGTAAGTGGGTAACACAAATCATTAAGGAATTTGTCGGAAGATGAAAAATATATATATTCTGCACCTATAGTGGAAACTAGGCAAGGCTGCCTAGGGCAGGTGTGATGTGTTTAATTCTCCCCAATGGTGGCTATTAGTATTCTCCCACACCGATACCGTCCCCGACCGCCTCTCCTGTAGCCGCGTCTCGGCTACCTAATGACCCACCCCACCTGATGCCCGGGCGATCACCCTGATCGGCACACCCTAATTACCTCATTATCTACTCCATCAAGGGCTTGATCCCTCTAAGCCAACATATCTCCCCACCCCATACTCCTAAATACAAGCCAGGCTGGAGCGCAGAGAAAGGCGAGCGTCCATTTTTACCTCCCCATCTTGCCGAGCATGAACAAGGACGTGGGAGGAGAGGAGGTGTGATGAGGAGTGACTGGGTTTCTTTTTTCTAGTGCCACCGTGTCAGCTGTATGTGTCACAAGCTGGTACTCTGACGTTTCTTTGGGACTACTGTCACCGGGTCAGCTGCTACTCTGAGATTTTATGGGACTGTTTTCACACTGTCAGTTGTCTGTGATACATTCTGGTGCTCTGAGTCTTGTATGGGACTGCGATCACACTGTCGGTCAGTGACATGTGCTGGTACTCTTTAATGGGTTTTTTTTGTTTTTTTTTATTATTTGCGTTGTTTACCCTGCAGGGTCATCAGAACAAGTTCCGGTTTGCTTTGACCCTGCAGCATTACAATACTTAAATCACAGTATATCTATCCTGTAGGTCAGAGATATGGGTGTCTCTAGTAGAGTCTCTTAGAGTTCAAACTCCATTTGTTGTAAAGTTCACTTCTGACCCATCAGTAATACTCATGTTGTTGATTACATGTACAAAATGCAAATTGTTAACAGTTGACTAAACAGGTTCTCACACCTCTTACAATTTTCCTAGTGTGTTATGTTCATTTCCTTATGCTTCCGCATAACAGATAAATAGTACAGTTGCATCATAATTTCAGGCAATAAGGATCACATTCCCGTCATTTAGACTGAATACAAAACAATTTACACATAATCCCATCAAAAAACAGTGGACAATAAGGCGAGCATATAAGCTATTCATAATCAGTTTACCTGGCCCCTAGTACCCATTAAATTGTTCAGAGCATCATTTTTCAAACGTAACTTAAACTTGTCATATTCCGGAATACACCTGATATCACCCTTCAAACAGTTCCATTTCACAGCACCTCTGTATAATGTACTACATTTGTATTTTTCACATCGAGGTTTTGTTACCTTAAATATAGTGCCCTGACCCTGTCTCGTGACTCTTACCTTCTCATCTAGAAGTTCAGTGATTTTTTGCTTTTTATACATATAACTCAACAGTTGGTTTTCCCTCCTATTTTCCAAATAAATCATTTTGGTGGCCTTGTGAGCTTCAAAATCTGACAATTTCTTTTCTGTCTTATCAGCGACTTGCGTGGGACTGATCTCACAGTGTCAGCTATGGCATTTGCTGTTACATGTATTTTGATCATTTATGTATAGGACCTATAGCAATACGTGACCCTTACCTTTCTGTTGTTGGTCTTTAAACGTGAAGTTGCCAAATCAAATAAAAGAAGACTAGACAGATGGAGGGACAAGTACATCTCGACTGCTGCCCAATTCCGTTTGACGAAGGACAATTAGGTTTGATGAAGGGCAATTCGATTTGATGTAGGACAATATTCAAAACGATTCGGTGTCTTAGTGGCCTTTTTCAAATTTAAGAAGATTCCCTTTTCTTTATTTTTTTTTAAAATGAAAACTCACCTCATGTGAAATGGTCTTACACTTTGTTATATTTGTAATCCTTCCATGCACTTCACTAACTTCCAATATGTAGATAACTACCATAGAAGGTATAGATAACTACTCGACAAGATGTACAAAATGAAATAAGATATAGACATAAACAAAGATGTTTGAGCTCCAGCTGTTGGGATTGAAAATGCCACCTGAAAATTGGTGACTCGATCATGGCCTTTGGTCGGGGGTGGTCATTGCCCCCCTGGTGTCTTTCACTTACACTGCGCACCTCATGTGCGCCGCCCCTGATGTCCTAACCAGGAACCATTTTCTCACCTACATTTCCGATTCTGAGCGCTCCCCTTCATTCTCTCTTCAGCTTGTACACTACACACACGCTTCACCTTTTTCACTCACCCACCCACACCTCTTCTACTTCACCTATCTTCGTCGGCCTTTTCTTTTTGTTATATCCTGTTATCATTCTCATTTCTCATAACTCATCACTTCATTAGTTAATTATAATCATTATTATTATTATTATTATTCAGATATCATTAATTATTGATTTCTACAAGTCAGAATTAATAACCAATATTCACAAAGACAACTAAAATCCTTATTTTGCATATGAAAGCCAATAAAATCCTATTTGCCCAACTACAGCCTCCTCTCTTTAATCCAGGGATATGGGGTAATGATTACAGGACAATTTGAAAAGTTCAATACAGTAATGAATGCAAGATTATGCAGAACCATTTATGTCGGGTTCGTTTGATTCTGGGACCTGACCCAATCAGTAAAAGGATGTTCATTATAGATTATTGTTCAATTTCAGAGAGTAATAAAAGGTACATATCTCACGTGCTTCGTGGATCTCAACTCTCTCCTGATTAGGCTGTGGCAATAATGGGCCGGCTAAATACTAACTCATCATAGTCCTTCTCTGTATCCAAAATTGAACAAGTTATTCGCTAGACGGAATAATTGAACCAAACACCTATTCAAGGGAAACCTGTTCTTTGTTAGAGGGACGTATTATTGTGTTTTAAGCACTAAATGCCCACGTGTTTTATACATGTTCAAATTGCGTTATTATATACTTATTTTCAGTTGCTATAATGTGTCATAATAAGATACCATATGCGTAACCATATATGTGTTGTTTCATGATATAGTGTACTGATATTGTTCACTAAATAATATGCTTACTTTGACTGTATAATTTGAACGTCGGCCTTTCCAAGAAAGCAGCAGCTGAACGGGTGATAGTATGAATATCAAATCTTTATGACTGGCACACAATATCTTTCCATTCTATTAATTCATCACGGCGACTGACACAAGCGTTGACTATCGGTCAACATGCACTAAAATATTGTCTAGCGCAGAAGTAATAGGTGCGTAATGTATGCCCACATACCTGAGACACCTGAGGCAACTGCGTCCAGGGTGTAAGAAGGGGGTCAGTTGATAGCTCTTCGCACCCCAAACCCTCATGGGCGCTTGCTCCAGGGGGAGGCGGCTGCACGAGTAGATGGGTGTTTAGATGTACTCACGTGCATTCACATGGAGTAAGGTAATGCGACTTTTAGCACCACCACCTGCCACACATAGCCCTGCATATACAGGCGCCATCGGGGTTATTGCTCCTCCAGTAGAGGGACGTACAACTCCTTCAATGTCCCGGGCATCCGCTACCACCCGCACCAGGTTAGCCAGAGGTGGGGGTAGAGTGGGGCGGCGGGAGGTGCACCTTCCAACTCACCCACCTCAGTGTCTATATGGCGGGGCTATAGAAGGCTACACCACTAACTCACCCCCACGGTACTTGGGAGGGGCTGAGTGTGTGTATTAACTAAAGTGGTTACCGGGATGATTCTATCCATGGTTGCAATATCCCCCTCCAACTTGTTTTTCTCTTGTTTACCTTGTATTAGTTCTGTAGTTTCGTCTCATTTTCCCCTGGTTCAAATGTTCAGTCCACGCGCTTTCTGTCTTTCATTTCACGTCTCTATGTGCAGGTGCCTAGATGGATCATACAGTTGGAGCATCCCGCCGCCGGGCTATCATGCTCCTACTCACTGAGCCACTCACTCAGTGACCGTTAAGTGATTTTCTCGCTCGTAGCAACACATCGCAGGCCAGACCGTTGTGATATTCCTTTTGGTAGGACACGTATGTCTCCGAGTACAAACCCTTAGTGCCCTTTTCCCCCGTCTCCCCGCCTTCACTCCGCTCTCTAGACGGGGAGTCGTTCCCGGGGGAGTTGCTCGTCACTGCCGGGCGAGCTGCTCCCCGCAGGCCTGCCTGACACTGCCGGCGGACTCTCCAGTACGGCCACGGCCCTGCACTGACGAGCTGAGGGGACTGGGGAAATGACAGTGGGAGGGCAGACGAAAAGGGCAAGAGGAGATTCAGAATAATGAGGTCATAGAAGAAAGGGAAGAATGGGAGAAAAGGAAGAAGAGAGAGCAAGACAGGAAAGTAGAATGAAGGGGGGAAGAGGAATTAAAAAGAGAAAGGCAATCAGAGAGATCTATACACAGGTAGAAGCATACGTACGGCCAGAGGCAGCTATTTACAATGACAGCGCTTTCGTGAGAAGGAAGGTGAGAAATGAAGCATGACTGAGACAATCAAAAGACAATACAATGGGGGGGGGGGGGGGTAAAGGAAGGGTGGAGGGCTAAAATATGGTACAGTGTAAAACTCGGCATAACAAAGGAAGAACAGAAAGAGAGACAATAGGCACAGAGATTTAGAATGACAGTCTAGGAAGACGCATCTCGAATATATACATCACTAGAGCTTCACTTCCGCTACAGCCACAAGACGGATGAGAGGAGGGCTTCGCCTTGACGTAAACACCGCCCGCGTATACGGAGGTCAACACAGAAGTATTGCCGCTAGAGGAACTTGTTGAAGGGCTGCGAGTAGTGTGTGGAGAGCGGTACCTGGAGACGGCAATAGTATAATGATTCACTCAACGCGGGAGTGGTAGAAGAAATTTATTTAGGCAGTAAAGAATTGGTGAACAGCTGTAAACGGTGGTAAATGGTTCCTGTAGATGAGAGAAAATATGCCAGTCTTCCTGTTTATACTTTTATGTGGGGCACGTAGGAGGATCAACGTCTGTACAGGCATGGCAGTGAGAACGTGACTCGGTGACATCATGGGTACTCTTTCATGGTGCGAGTTATCCTATAGGAGTGACCAAGGAGCTGGCGCTTGAAACATCTGGTATCACTGTCTTGCAGGGACTGCGAGAGTTCTGACAGCTGCCCGGTCCTACCTGATTTGGCGATGGGTTAGAGTGTGGAGCTGTCAAATGGGCCAAAGCTAGGATAACAATAATTGTGGGGCCAGTTGTCCTGGGCCCACGGAGAAAGATGGGCGGGGGTTGTGATGATAACAGTGACACTGGCTCGCAAGCATCGAGGGTTATGGTCAACATGGTCAACATAATTGTTGTACCGCACCAATATAGCTTCTTACCCTGTTAAAAGGCGTCCTCGTAAGCAGCCGTGATGGGTCAGTCTGGAGAGTCTCTTTTAGATATATGTGAGCGCCTCCAAGCCGTAGTCGGCTCCTGGTGGCGACACTAGAGAGACACAAAATGGCAGCTGCCTGAAGCCCACTCATCATTCAGACTTTTGTACTGCCCGAGCACCGTCCTGAGAGCAGTCGTTCCAAGTGGCGTCACAGGGATGGAGCTCCTAGGAATGAGGGGATGCATCATAGAGACACTGAGACCACTGAAAACTGTCCCAAAACTGCTGTAACTGCCGATCACTGTTCAAAATCCATGCCGGCATAGCGATGAGGGTGCGATGTGGTGATGTCATGAGCGCTCATCTGAGCTATCAGTTGGAGTGGCACTCAGTGGGGCTAATCACTAGAATGCATGGCCGTTGCCGGGCCTCCCCCCATTTGCAACCGTTTCGGCTCACAGGCCTGCCACAACCACTTCAGCAGGTCAATGGGGATAGACAGACAGATAAAGGTTTACGGTAGAAAGTTTTTATGTTGTCATAGCAACCAAATTTGTGTTTGGAGGGATCCTCAAATTGGAATGAGTATACTTTGAATTATGTCAAATGTTAAAATGAAAGAAATGTTTTACCAAACACAATGTGTGTTAAAGAGGAAATCTATGAAAGTTTAGGGTCAGAGCTCGTATCCCATCAAGTTTGAATCGTATAGCAATTCACAAGGTCGAGACGCATGAAGTATGTAGTGATTCAAATGAAATGGGATCGAGCCCTAACCGTAATCTTGAATAGATGTATGAATTGATCTTGCCCTTCACATTGACTAAAGGGCTGACCTTTGTGACATGGTCCCCCATTAAGTATTTTTTCTAAGTACTCCATGGGCGTTGGATATGCGTTCCCAATATTAAGTCTATGTAGGAAAAATACCAGGGGTGAGATAATGGTTCAAAAATAAGATATCCCTGATGATATACATGTACTTAATTGTATATCAAAAAGTTTTAAAATGTCTATGACTTGTTGTTCATTCCAGAGGGCATTTCTGAAAAGTTATCAGTGTGACTAAAATTTGAGACCACCGCGAGTGTGAATGAGACGAGCTGGTTTTAGGGCCAGAGCGTGGAGAGAGCCCCGTGCACGGCAACCAGGGTGGAGAGACACGTACAAGAGACATGGTGTGGCCTGTGGTGAGGGTGTGAAGCGTGGCGACATGTGAAGAGGCGGCTCAGGCAGGCAGAGCAGTTGAAGGTGAGTGAGGGAGAAGAGTGCGGTGGTATGAGAGATGAGGTTCCCCCCAGCCAGGGCAGAGGCAAAGGCACATGCAAGGCGTGTGGCGGAAAGGCTGACAGTGAGGTAAACGCAGGTAAACGGGCATGAATAGATACTGTAGAGGTTAGTGAGTTCGACAGGACCCATGCAGTAAGCACCTGAGTTCCGATTTGTTCTTCCCTGGGGCAATTGCCGAGGCAATTAGGAATGAGATAATGAGTCACTTGACCCCGGGTAGAGAAAAGGCTAGGGGGACCTTTGACGATGTGAACTGGAAAGTGGCGAGGGCGTATGAAAATGTAGACACACATAGACGGGCGTAGACTGCTATTGTCGAGAGGTGGGTTAAGTTTTGGTCTCGGTGGCAGAGTTTAGTGTAGTAGAGGAGCGGGGGAGCGGTGTAGAGAGATGCGAGCCCCTGGTGTGTGTGGAGCGTGCCTGGCCTTCTGTCCGGTCCCGGGTCGGGTGTTGTTGTAAAACTTGACCGGGTTCGGGTGGTGACTGGTGGCCAGGACCAGACAAAGGAAACATGGAGATGGTAGGGTTACAGTGAAGACGTAGGTGAACTCACTGATGCCAACTCTTCCAGATAGCCCTATTGGTCAATTGTAACAAGATGAAGTGTTTTCCTTTTAAAGTGTCTTTATCTTTCAGTATACCTTTTTCAGAAAATATGTGTTACTAGTTGGTAAGAATGTTGCCCTGGCAACATTCCCATCTCAACACCTTTTGCTTTTGCTTCACATTAGGCTGGTTTTAAAGATACTTTAGAATATATATCGCTTTACTTTAAAAATATATATCGCAGTGGCAGAATGTGACAAATGATACTTAGTTGAGGGTGGTCAGCCTCTATCAAAGTGAGGTTCCTTTGGTTCCATATTTTGTTTTATATATTTGGTATGTTGGCTTTCATGGAAGCAACAATTTGGAGGAAAGTAAATGGATATTGAGGTCTTTATAATTTCATGCCATATTTGACATACAGAAAGGACTATGGGAGGCATATCCAGTAAGCATGTAACATTCTGAATTTGGAATATTTTAGTTGTTAGAATAGCCAAATCCCTTTGACACAGCAGTCACAGAACTTTCTCTATATGGAAATATCAAAGTTTGCGATATAAAATCGATACACCTTTGACAACCTTACTAGTATCGCATAGCCTTAACATCGATGCATCGGAAGGTATGCGAAAACCTTTGTACGTGTGTACACAGCCTGTTCATCCCCTCTGACATACAGTCTACATACTGCTACCCCACACTAACGGTCTACAACACAAATTCCATCATGCCTTCCCTAACTGGCATAATCTATAGACCTAAACACCCCCCTGCGCATTCACACCCCCCTATACACTCGTGAGTCGCATCCGAAGGGGGCAGGGCGGGCCCCCGGGGGACCCCTCCTCGGCAAGGGGCACTTTGATCTGGTTGCTCCTCCTGGTTATCCCTCACCCTGGAGTTGGGCCTCTCCTCCCTGCTAACGGTCAGATACCCCTCTCCAGCCTACTGCTACTTCCTCTAACTCTGATTTAATGGCTTGGACGAGGAGAAAAAAAATACATCGCCTCGTTGCAATGTCAAGGATCTGTTACCATAAGCATCGCCGCCATTTATGACCATCTTATTGAATTTTTCCAGGGAATCGGCGCTTGAGTCTATACCAGGTGGCGCCAGTGACAGGTCACGTGTGTCTGGGTGGTACCAGAAAGGGTACAGCAAAGAGCCAGGTTAAAAGATCAATGTAAGGGGTTACGGTTATGAAATAATGGGTTACTGTAAAGTCGAAAGTCGTGCTATTCATATGTTCGAGTTAGGATAATGGCTGGATTTATAGGAAAGTACAATTTGTGTGGTGTCACATACAGTTTATATAGTTATCTAACTTTAAGCGATGTGGCCTAATCAATGCTCATTAGCTTTAGGCTCGGTGTCCACCTACTTCGATAGAAATTTAGACCTTCCGATATGGCACCGATACAAGAAGTCAATATCGGAGTCATATCGGGAAGGTGAAAAATCGTAGACAAATGTCTACTGCCCCGATATTAGGGGACCTTCCGACGCGATTTTGATTTTGTATCGGGAGGTGTATCGTAGACCATATCGGAGTCATATCGTAGTAGGTGGACGCCGGGCCTTAATCATTGGGTTTATATAAAGGCTTAGGCCCGGCGTCCACCCACTACGATATGGCTCCGATATGCTTAACGATGCACCTCCCGATAAAGAATCAAAATCGCGTCGGAAGGTCCCTTGATATCGGAGCAGTTGACCACGTTTCTGCGATTAGACACCGATAAAAAACCCATACAATGCGTGGTGGATTGGCATGTCTAAACATATGTCTACGATTTTGCACCTTCCCGATATGTCTCCGATATTTCCTTTTTGTATCGGTGCCATATCGGTAGGTCCAAATTTCTATCGTAGTAGGTGGACGCCAGGCCTTAGTAGTAGATGGCGTTAGCAATCAGGGACGGTACGAAGGGCGTGATAGGCTTATTGCTACCTACTTATCTGCAGTACCTTTAATCTGATGACTGTTTCTATTCTTACTACTCAGTGCGGGTAGGTCAGACGTGAAAGAACCAACACGCGTTCCGAGGAAAAATAAATGAGGACTAATTGGTGATGATTTAGCAGCAGGATAAAATTTGCGTGTTTCTGTGAAACATTAGCTGTAAGTTAATAAGGTCAACGCACGAACTGCTCGGTCATTGAACTCCTGCTGATAGTAGCGACATGGCTGTCGGAAGATGAACCTAGATCATGCTCGCACTGTAGCTGTATACAGAAGGCTAGACTGACTGGCCAGCTGCATAGCTTACAAAAGAGAGGCACTGGGGCAACACAAAACAGAACAGAGCAAGCAATAGTAAGAAGGATGCTCTAGCATGTGATTCTCCTGATTAACGACTGTGAAATACACCCCCAAAAACTAATAGAAACAATTCACAATGATGAGCACTTCGTTAAACATGGGACACGTTCAGATACGGTGCATAGAATATGGAGGCACACACTGACCCATCAGTATCTGCGGGTCAGGCATGTAGGAGTGTTAAAGGTACTGAGGGCTACTATGTCTTCGAGTGTCTTATAATAGAAGTGTCCAACTAACCAAATACTAGAGACCAAAGTAAATCATTAATCTACTGGTGTTTTGGATCCTACTGGGTAAATTTTAGAAATAACTGGTTGGCTTGGTGCTTAGTAGGTTATAACAATATACTGATGACTGGACAGCAGTCAAACCTTTTAATAGTTCATTTATTGAATTCCACTCGAGTTCAGTCATCATAAATGAACACAACAATTGTTCCTACTTTAAAACTGCTCTTTACTGGAATAGAATATCCTATGCTGCCTTTAGTTATGGCATAGTATTGCGGGGTAGGTGCTCTGGATAGTGGCTTCGGCCAAGATATTTAAGCTTCATTCTTCATTCGCAGTGACCCCCGAGAAAGTATTCATAACCAACGAGATGTGCACACAGCAGACACTCTTCACCCAGACACTGACGCGTCAACATCTCTAGGACTGTTAATTATGCTCCAGTCACACTGGCGTAAAAACCGGCGTTTTTCCGTGTACGCACGTCTACGTTCTTCTACGCATCTCAAAATACGCCGCAGAACGCCGCAATACGCGGAAATGCGTAAAGGAAAGTCGGAATGCGCCGAAAAACGCCACAATGCGTACAGAAGCGTAGATAAGCATTGATGAACGTTGATGAACGTTGAGAAGCGTACTAAAACGTTGAAAGAAAAGCAAACAAATGCGTTCCAAATCCGTAGCTAATACGTGGTCTCCAACAATTCAAATACGTAGAAGAAACGCCGAATTTTACGCCAGTGTCATTGCTACCAATACGGTCAGGAAGCTGAAACACCATAGTACTCTAGGCTATAAAAGAACAGAGGCCTCTACTAGGGTAGGACTTCTCCACAGGCTCCTATCATCCCAGCACTAGAGGAAACGGGGGACAGAGACTGATGGTTGCTATCACCATATCTCACCATTTATGGATCATCAGTATTCTCAAGTTAATGATACACTGGATAATAAATGAAAGGAGTACCATGAAGACTGGGAGACTGTGACCAAGATGATTTATATCATATGATCTCCACAGAAATGAATGTAACTGCATATTTTGTTAAAATATATGTCACTGTGTTAGCTACTCTATAAGATTAGGCCTTAGTTACTGTATTTAACAATAAACTCACATACTAGTAGGCATTTTACTAGCCTGACCCCCGCGCTTCGGAGAAACTAGGCTCATGTAATTAATATACCAGGTCATTTCAAAAAGAAGAAACTTGTCAACATTAAAGCACTGGAACCGCTATGAGATTCGAATGTGATTTTACTATCTTCAGACAAGAGTACCCAATTATTTTAGGACACTTTAGCGTTCATATCTCTTGCTGTCACGTCCTCCATACAGACGGGATGCCGCAAGGTTGTGAGTGACGTGAGTAGTAAGTGTTCACATCTGCTAGAATCTGTGGTGACGTCTTTTTTTAGGGAACTCGGCTCAAATCAAGTACCTATAAGAATGAACCCACTGACCCCGACATCATCCATCTTCCCGGAAATCCCACAGAAACTGTCATGCGTAATCCGGAACTTCTCGCCACGCATCATGGCGTTTACCCCGTTTCCGGTATGTATAATCCGCGACGCCCGCTTACCGCGCCAGTGAGGCGCCACCTCCAACAATGCCACATTACGAACGTATATATTTGTATATGTTTAGAGTTACTTTCCTAATTTTTTATTGCGAATTTTCTTAAATAGATTTCGGTAGTATTTTGATTATCTGTTATTTTGATTTTGCTATGGTAGGCGTGGAGGGTGAGTTTAAGGCTTAGACAATCACAATGAGCCTGAGACAATCACATTTAAGGTGCATGTTTATTGCTGAGCGATCGCCATGTGTAAGTATAGCTCTGAACAAGGGAAATTTCCGCCATTTTGTTTATTTATTATTCGCTCCAAATGTCAACATGTTTATACTATGCCACGGCGTGGACGAACGAAATTTATACTACCAGTAAGTAGCCCTGACACATTCGCGCACAGGTATATAATGATATATCCGATCGATATAATTGAGAGATACCTATACATGGAATGGGATGAAATCAAACTATGCCATGAAGCAGATTTTGCATATCCTAAATTAGCTACTTAGTCCACATATACAGTCTCCATTTTCTCAGCTAAAAATCGAAAGACATGAAACAATTCTTTTGGCCTCATACGGGAAAATACTTATATCTGAAATATGAGTTACGTTGAGGGCAACATGAATCAATATAGATATAATTTCACCTATTCTAAATGATATGGCGGCATGAAGATAAAATCAAGGGGTGTTCCAATTCAAATTCCTTTCATGAGGAATGCAGGTGAGATATCTTGGAGCACATTCTTCCTATATATAATATATATGAATATCTGTATGTTTACCAGAGAGAGCTGTCACTATAAACACGATGGGAAGGGTGTTTGGTTCGTGGCGACTGAAACGTCTCGGAGTGTGAGTGTAGGTGAAAAATGAGTTTACGTGCAGGTTAATTTGACGTGTGAGGATTGGGAGGTGGAAATTGGAGTCATGGTGGCGGGGGAGAGGGCCTGGAGGAGCCTGGAGGCGGTTATTGGACTCAGGACCGGGCACCCTGGCCGTCTTTAATCTACTACGTCTCGTCGTCTGACCCGCTCCCCGCAAACATCGCCGCTTTTTTCTCCTCCTCGTTCCCTCTAGTTTTTCATTGCGTCTCAGGGTAGCCAATTGAACTCGGCGCTCCACCCGGCGACGGACGAGACGCTCGGCAGTGCCTCGGTAATATTCGCCAACTCAACGAGCTTCTCACCACCAGATGATCGTTGGTCGACGACCCTGGTAACCAGCAAGGACGCTGAGGAGAGAAGTATGAGTGAAGGAGGTGAGGGGTTAGGGGAGTGACTGGGGAGGGGAAAGGTTAAAGGCGGGAGGATTGAGCGAGGTAGGTGAAAGGTTAAAGAAGAGAGATGAGTGGAGGAGGGGGGGGTTAAGGGTGGGAGGGGGGGAGAAGTTAAAGGAGGGAGCCGTGAACCAGGGAGATGAGAGGCTAAGGGAAAGAGGGGGAGGGGACGAGGGGGAGATTAAGGGAGCGACAAATAAGCGTATGAGGGGAGAGGTTACGGGAGAGAGGAATGAGTGGAGGAGGTGAGAGTTTAAGGGGGCGAGAAGTGAGTGTGGGAAGGGAGAGGTTAAGGGTGGGGGCTAAGTGAGGGAAGATAGAGTTTAAGGGGAAGAGGATTGAGCGCAGGGAGGGAGAGATTGAAGGAAAGAGGGGTTAGCGTGAAAAGGGGAGAAGTTGGGGAGAGAGAAATGAGTGGAGGAGGTGAGAGGTTCAGGGGGAGGGGGGGGTGAGCGCTGAAGGGGAGAGTCTAAGGGACAGAGCAACGAGGGAGGGGGTACCTTAAGGCATTGTCTGGTCCAGCCCAGATGAAGGCATCATCTGCCTCCTTTCAGTATCATTAGCTGGGTATATCTATAAAACTGTTTTTTAAAAGGAACTATCAATTTACTTGAAATTTGCACAGAATGTACGTAGGTCTGACATAATATCTTTGATTTATATTTGATAGAATTAAAATGTTAAGGACCATGGATCATATCGAGTCCTCGAACTCTGAGTTCAGAGGTCCAAAGTAGAAACCAACAAGTTTGGTCAAAGTCTTTAGTCTCCATGAGTTTGATACAGACTGAATATCGCGTGGCATTCAAAGAGTTAGAGAACTACTGCTTTGACCAAAATGAGTTGCCTTCCGTATTTATCTCGCACTTGTACACACTAAAAGAATGGATGGCAAACCAGGAGTAAGATAAAATGCCCTATAAGTCCCCTGGAATTAAACACAGACGCAAGTAGTTGACCCTAAACATGGGATTCTGCTACAGACGTCTGTCCGTAAAGGATTAAGGGAGAGGGAGGGAGATGAGGGGTTAAAGGCATATCATACAATTCACATTGATGCCACCTATAGTGATTATCAAATACTGACAATTATCAATTCCAACCAGTTCCTCTGACGTACTCTAATACCTTGTCATCTAAATCAAAAACAAGAAAGTGACCCCCGATTCTTAAGGTAGATATATGCTTTCCACATCATCATATTGAATTTTCAGGAAATTGACATGGGTTTGATTTTCAAGTGACCTCTAAGAGAGATAGGAAATATGTGAAAAGAAAAGAAAAATAGTGAATGAATTTGATAGTGGAATTAGAGGGAAATGGTGTGACAAAGGGATAATGTGACACTAGAGATAAACAGAAACATAGGGAAATATATCAAAAACAGAAGGTAAATTAGAGGGGCGGACTGGGAAAGTTGAAGTGACAGGCAAATGGGAAACAAGCTGCTAGGGTCTGTGATGAGTTATTATCCGAATTTACAGAGGTAATGGTCAGGGTTGGCGTGGGGGGATGGGTAGTGGTCATTGTGGGTACATGCCCTTATAGATCCTTCCTCCAGCATACTCCTCCAGGCCACTCCTCACCTCCACCGGGCGATAATCACGTGTAGCATGAATGTTTCACATTGCCTTCCAGTTGTCATGGCCAATTCCCATCCACTCCTTATCAGCTCTCTGTTCAGATTGCCATTTTCGTGAGCCGTCCATTAGCTCGTGTTGCCTTCTCCGTGCGCATGTGCCATCTACTGAACACATGAACAAACATGGCTGCCACATGCACACTGCGCGCTGCCGTCAATAAGGCCTGCTAAGTGACACAGAATAGAGACGTCACCGACTGAGGCCCAGCGGTGGTAGCTAAACAACCTGTGACATGCACAACACAGCATGTAAAGGTGCACACAATGTTAGCACCACAACATGTGAGAATAGGTTCAGTTTTTTCAGTTGGGCTTCCATTTTTGTTTTTGAAGAATGTGTCCGCAACCAATAACCGATCTTAGGGAAGGTTTCAGAAAACATCAGTTCATAGAAACTTGCCAAGCAGAGATGCATCAACAGAATTTAGGTCTGACAATGACAAAATTGGTCACCATCAACTGATGAAGTATGTCTCTAATGAAGTCAAATTGTTGTTTTAGAAATAGACATTTTTGTTCTCTAGATATTAGTTAATGACTAGAAACTGGCACTAAATTATCAGTTTCACCAATAAATTGTATAGTTAATTACCCGAGGTACTTAGTACTGAAGGGGAATTGATGTTCCTACGAGCCTAGGGCTATGATGTAGCCCCAGGATAACAGGGATTTTAGAGCCCCAACACTAACTGATTTCTTATATCAGCGGAAGAGAAATCGCTTGGTTTTTTGCGGACAAAAGAATGACAACATATGAGGGGCCTTGTTAAACAATACACATTTCATAGAAAAGGCTACAAAAGAGACCTGTAAATATTCAAACTTGCGAAGTAGAACATACCAATAGACAAAAGATAATATGCATATTTTCTCGGTTCATACGGAAATACACACTATCTCTACAAATTGGTCCCTTCAATGAATAATTACTGCGCATGCCTGAAGGTAAGAGTTGATTAGACGCATCTGTCTTATGCATGCGCCATCGGGCATGCCGTATTGCAGCAAACATATTGTTCCCGTGTAGCTGAGAGTGGTGTGCTCACTGCCAATACTGCCTTACTAAAAACATAACATTCTACGGAAGGAATTATAAGTTGTTTATTTCATTAATGCTACATGGGAAATTAGAGGGTAACTGATCTCGGGAGAACGAAGACCTGAGTTACGATGTAAGGATTTTAATAATTACTTACCGAGGCCTTTGCTGAGTTAATCATTCTAGATCCTCACTAAGTAATTTTAACATTCTTTCTCTGGGGAATACATACCTTCGAATATTGATAGAAATGACAAATTGTTGACCACCGATGGGTGGGATAACCATGTTCACCCTGATCGAGTAGTTTCACCTTGAATGTTTTCATCATGCATCTAAGCCTCGATCTGATTAATCTAGACAGCGTATCGCGGTCAATATTGGTAATAAAACATTAGTCTGGGTATGGAAATGTCAGCCTTGGTATTATAACTGTAGTTACTACTCCCCCCCCCCCCCCCAGCAGAGGCATGTAACTAAAGAGTGTTCGTCTATGGGTATATATAGTTATATAACATATAGAAAGGTCCAGAGATGGTCGAGGCCGAATCATTTAATGTATGTTTCTTTCTCAACAGTACGAGGGAAAATCCTTTGAATAAGTCTCTAGCGAGTTCAGACTTTTCTCTTGAACCAGATTAAAGGATTGTGTATTTCAACAGCGTACACAATTTAGAGCCTTGGATTTGTATCAGTTCCAGGTACAATCTTCGATGGAAGTTTATACCCATTGACTATTAAGGACAAGATGTTCGCCCAGTAATGGAATATTGTTGTTTTCTCTTTGATGGAGCTAACTCCCAAGACATACTGAAACTACAACGGGCTCAAAACAGAATGCTACGAACTGTATTGAATACCAATACCTAACGAACACCTGTTGTAGAATTACATGAAAGGTGTAATGTAGAATCTCTCTCTAAGCGTAGAAATGACAAACTTCTGTCACTAATGCATAAAATGTCAAAATACCAGGAGATGTTGGACCAGCGAATCAGGAGTACGAGAGGTGACAACCGAATACAATTTAAGGATTATAAGTTTAAAGGCCAGTTTTATAAGCAATCATTGATGTATCGTGGTATCTCAGCCTGGAACGCCTTAGCGACCAAGGCCCAAAAGGCTACTAGTAAAGAGTTGTTCAAGTCTATGATTAAGTAGAGGATAACATTAATGAAATCTATGGATAGTTCTTCTAATTATGCTATACTCACCTCACTCATCTAATATACCCTCATTGATGTTTGTATTTGAATATTGTATCTCAAATTCCCAACAGAATGCGGAATGAACTTTTTTATTTTTTTAAATGTCCCTTGAATTCTATAGTGGGAATGAGGATTTAAATCCAAATCCAGTTCTTAATGCACTTCTATCTTTCTATTGCAGGAAGAAATGCAGATTGTTATATACCCGCGGGTGAATGTCTCACATATTCCGACAACGAGTACAGATTACGTTCGTCCAAACAACGAGGAAAAGATGTAATTCAGTCACACTCACTATATCTCCTTATATTTCCATGTTTTTAAACCGTTACTATTTATTTAACAAGAAATGTTATTTAAATCCCTCCTCAACATGTCCCAATACTAATGTCATCAGCCCTGAAACAATAACGCTTACAAATCACATCACCGTCTCATTTTGAACAATGTTTGTTCCTCATATATAAGTGAACCTCATGAGTTTTGATTGTCCCATTCTATTGATTACTGTTAAATAAAATATTGTGTAAACAAACCTGAGTGTATCAAATCTGATGTGACGCTACCGATATCAGTTCCGCCATTTTCAATCACGTGCCATGTGATATTGGCGCATGCACATCAAAGATTAATCGGATACCTCAGAATGTAGATGACTGGACTATTCTCATTCATTTCTGTTCCCTAAAAACATCTGTTTCTGTAAGTAGTATGCGAAAATGTCAATTTGAGTCGGGCTTTCAGCTATGTGTTGATAACCTAGCTTACATATAATCCTAGGTTGTTTGTAATCCTAAGGGACGAAACCATATTTTTCTGAAGTAATCCTTCACTTATGTCTACCAAAATATATGCAGTTATGATGTTGTACGATACAGGAATCGAATGCCATTAACAGTAACAGTATATTCACAAATAGCATTTTCTTGCCTCATGAAAAAGGAGCCACCCTCAAGGCCTCTGATCGCCAGTCGCTTACTTAATTATGGTTATGACCTTTTATGTGGGAGATCAAAGGTTTCCATGGAATTCGATTTCTAGCGTAGGAAATGCCGAGCTGGTTTTTTGGACACCGTAAACGGCAATGTGTATCAGAACATGATCAATCGAAAGAGTATGCAGTGATTGAAGGAAGTAATCCCTGTAGATATGGATTCTGTGAGGTATTGAGGTCATATGATTCCAAACAGTAATAAAAAGTAAACACGCAGGCAAAAAGTTATGGCAAACTAGGTGGTCGCTGGCAAATATTGCCGTGTGTCAGTCGGCATCGAATGCGAATGAAAGACTGCCTTCTGTACTATTAGCGAGTATGTGATGTCGCTAAACCTTCATTAACAAAGGAAATCCTATTTCAATTGGTGGCGCTATCTTTGTCGAATCATACTGCAGCGACTGTCAAGAAAATGAGGTCTCACACTTATCAGGCATCACACAGTGGATGGAGAGTAAAAAGCCTCTTTTCATCAGCGAAAACTGAATGGCGAACAATGAAATTTGGTGTTTTAGGCCATTAAGTGCTTCAAACCTTTTTCTTTGCTATCACCAAATGCAATGCGTTATCTAGCGTTATCTAACTATCTAGCTGGAGGTAATAACTTTGATTATAAGGCGTCTATGTATTGTATTTCATTCGAACCAATCACTGCCTGCCATATCTTAGCAGAACATATTCTGTAATTTGTAATGTTGAGCCACACCAATTAACACCATGACTGATCCCCGACAATATAGATATTGGTAGAGGTGATTTCAGTTGTTTTACACAAATAACAGCGCTAAACGACAGGGAACGACATAGCTCCGGTTTCCTGCTGCTGCAGAATGCGCCGCTCGCTCCTTAACGATCGACGACTCGGCCTTCAATTATGAATCCTTAGGAAAAACAATTAGACACATCAAAGGTAATGCGAGACTGATCTACAGCGGGCATAACACCGCCTCCAGTGGCGAAACGGTAAAACACAGCAATAGACCGTATGTGAACTATACTCACCATACCAGTCTTATGTAATACTTGGCAGAGATACTGGGACAAGGACAGTCAAAATTGAATTATGACTATGAATATTTAATTGGTGGTGTTAATTAATTACTGTCTAGTCTATTAATTGTTTTCAAGAAAGGGAGAGCTATTCTATGTCGAGCGTGGACCTAATCATTTCCAGGCCCTGAGCCGATATCTGTCTATTGGCCGATATCTTTTACCGATACATTTGTTGGTAACAATTCGCCGATTTGATAGGACCTTCGGCAAAATAGCACCAAATGGATATAGGCATGCATAAACGTGTCGACAGATTTAAGCAGAGATGACTGCAAGAATTTGTATTACTGACCACCAAGAAAATGACTGACAAAAGCAAGCAGGGCTGATTGCTGTTGAAGAAATGGGTTGCCCATCGAAAGGGTGGCGTGAGACAGCACAAAATTGAGGTGGAAATTGGATCCATTGTCTTCGACAATAATTACTTGTAGGGGTCCTACCACCGACCGGTTCTGTATGGGGGGGGGGGACCCGGGGGAGTTGCACAATTTTAATAAAGCCTCACTAAATTAACTGATTGAGACAAGAAAAGTGTGTACATATTTGCTCCTTAAAATGTACGAGAGACATATCTGTGGATAAATGTAAGCGTTCGCCATGTATGCAACTAGCTGGCATGATATTCCGGCTCGGGGGATGTTCATGATTCAAAACACACTTTCATTGAAATTTAGGCTTATTTATTTCATTTAATTGAATGTATTCAATTCTTAATTCTATGCTCTATAATTGATAGTTTAACAGTTATTTCAATATTTATAATTACAAAACATCCTATCTTTCTCGTTGACTGGAGACGTGTGTTATGTACAGATGTACCCAAAACAAGCATCACGATCTGTGAGGGACAAAGATATGCTGCTGTGAGATTTCCCAGACCTCAGGGAACCACTTTAGGCCCTTTGCTGCTTTGAGAAGAATTATTTTTGTCGGTTTATGTTTTTGTCTCTGTGTGTGCTATCTTCTGCCCTTTGCGCACTGTGTCGCTGGGAGTTGCTGAGGACTCTTTAACTCGAATCCCCGGGGAAGAGTTCGCTCACTGCGGGAATATTAACCCAAATACATGTTTCTACCCAGACGCCTTCCCGTTACCGTCTGGTCGTTAACATCACCGCAGCTGGTTTTCTCACTACATACAATAGGCATCGAGCCCAACTTTATTACTATTGTGCAATATACTGCATACAAACTTGTATTCTTACTACAGTATGCATCATACATAATAGTGTAGTGCAATTTATCTCACCCCTGGTATTTCCCCCAGTAGACGTAACATTGGGAACTCATACTCAACATCAATGGAGTAAAAAGAAAAACCCAATGGGGAATAATGTCACAAAATGCTAGCCAATCAATGATAGGGGTGAGATAAAATCTGATTATTTTTCCAAATTTCTAGGACACTGATTGTGGATGGAAATCCGTTTGCAGTGTGTATAAAACATTTTTTAAATCTGAATTGCACTTGACCCATAGTCGGTGAAAATATGCTATTCATTTTGGATTGCTTACTCAGCTTTCCCCTATGAGATTACTCTACAATACAAAACCCATGGCATATTTTCAGTGGCTATATCATTCAGTACACAAAATAGTGCATTATACCTGAGTGTAATAAGGTGCGTCTGTGAGTCACTCATTTACAATACATTGTTGACTTGTACTTTTATCCATTGACTAAAATCTGTGAAAGTTTGGTGACAATCGCATGGAATTAATTTCACCTAAGAATAGGTAAAACGTGAATTATTTTAATTATATACTCCCTTGAAACTGACAGTGGGTTTGGGGAGAAGAAATGCATACCTCAGTGACCTCCCGGTAGTATGTTCCCGTGTCGGTTTCTTTATGACTATTTTTCGTTGAAGTTTGGCACAAGCACAACTCCACAGCAACCCGTGTTCGGTTTCATTGATGGTTTTTAATTTGATTGTGAATTAGTACAGTTCCCTCTCGGGTAGGTATCAATATTCAAAATAAGTGGATGATGCGCGCTGGTACCGATATGGGTATTGTATGTATAGCTATTTACTCTCCTGAATATTAACAACTAACTAAAGATAGAACTAGACCATGGTCAAACACAGACGAATCAATCATTGACGCCATGTAAAGATTTGCAGTAGTCTTGATATATTTTCGACGGTTATACTTTCAATATGATTTAATGTTCACCGTAATAAATATGAACCTTGTTATTGGTGTAAACAAGATGACCACAATCCATGGGCATGGAAAAATACTCCACCTTTGTATAGAAACAAATTGCTGTCATCCGGTATGCTGGAGCCCGATCGTAATAAACAACTTCTAGTCGCCTACACACCTGGCGCGTCCCCCTGATAATATCAAGAGACGTCATAAGTTTGACCGTGAGTTTATTTATGTCACACATTTTGCTGGCTTCATAATCTCACAAGTCGAAGGCGATTGAGATTACGTAACCAACACAATGAGTGATATAAATAAACTCAAAGTCAAACGAATGGTGTCTAGATTTTATCCTACCACATTTCCACGATTTTTGAATATTAGAAAGTAGTGACATAAACAACACTTCATGTCACACCCGTGAGATAATCAAATCCAATGTTAAGCCTATGGCGTTTTTTATTAGGGATATGATAATATTGTATCTCTCTCTCTCGGACTATCAAGATGAATATTGCAAGTGGGGATATAGCTATAAGAGTATCTTTCTACGAACATTTGGAAGGAAGTGGGTGACAGAAGCCAACATCGCTGACTTGAGATTCCCCGTAAAGGAAAAAGTCCATATTCCTGGTTTCAGCACTTCGTAATGTGTGAATCATTTTCAGACAAGCTGGGTGCTGACGCGACTGACAAGGTAGCGGGGTATTGACAGATTACGCAGGTGTACGAAGACTAAAGTGTCTGAGAGACCTTCAATGCTTACTGCTAACAGGTAGGCGCAGAAGTTATAGTAATGCATACAACAAGTACCTCAACTCGTCCAATAGCTTCCTTTGCTGCACCAGACATTCGTTACCACTCGAACTATGACATCTGACAATTATGCTATCATGTACATCTCATATGTATACCACCGTCTCCTACCCGTATGTCGTGTTTATGGCCGTATATCACACTGTGGTGTACGCGGTACAAACAAACAAAAAACTTTCAATCGACAGCAATAAAAGGTAAATTTCCGCCATTTTAAGTATGAAGATACGAAAACAGGCTGACTGTACGTACACGTCAACCATACTTGAGAAAGACTGTCAATAGGATACTCAAGGCAGAGGGTTGATTTATTTTGGGTATTTACGATATGAATATTATTGTTTTTATTAAGAAGTAATGAATCAATGAACATGAACCTTGCAGAGAATATGCTCCTAAAAGCCCATTTCCATTTTGCCTCAGCAGTGCTAAAGGTTCGTCGGTGGTGCCTGACTGTAGATCGGTGACGGCCAATGTAAATGGGTTATTAGGAGATTTCAAAAAAACACACACCGTTTTCGTCGGCCAATGGAAACAGGCCTATAGAGCACACGATAGAATTTCATAGTGTGGTCTTAATCTCGTATTTTGACTTTATTCTTAACGGGCCGACTAATGACTGCTTTAATTGACACCCATCACACCTTTTAATGAGTGCATTCAGCATTTTAGAGGACGGTATGAGTTCTTGTTATTCATGGTTGAAAGGGATCATCAGCGTATCTCGCATCATCGCCACTTACCGCAGCCAATCCTCTTGTTGGTGACTTACACCTACTTGTTTTCCTCAGGCATTAGGACTAGAAGGGCTCGGGCACTCCGGAGAAAATCTGAACCTCTCCGTGTTCGTAACTGCTCGGGGCATTTCATAGCTGCTCGGAATCGCTCGGAGCCACTCAGAGTTGCTTTGAATTCCTAAAAACACTCGGAGCTACTCAGGGCTACTTGGGGCTGTTTAGGCGTGCCCGGGTCAGCTGAAATTACTCAGATCTGGGATGGTGACGAGTGAAATTATCTGATCATTTCCTGCTCTCACTCAAACCGACTGTTGGGGTGTAAAGTCTCGGGCAGGCGTGAGACCTTAACCTTGTGAAAAGAGGACTCTAAATCCTCAGCTTTGAAATGATTGATCACAGCGTGGGCATTACAAGCTGTAGCAACCAGCATTCCATGTAAATGTAGTTGTATACTACTACTACGGTGACAATGGAACTAATTTCCCAACCACACCAGATAGTGTCCTAAACATTTCACGTCTCTACTTCTACTAATCTTTTAATTCATCTCTTCCTTTTGAGAAAAAAGACAAAACCCATAACATGTCTACCATTCACTCGCTGTATGTGGTTTTCTAGTTGCCAAATGTGTTGATATAAATTCGTAGAGGCTGCTGACTATGTTTAGGATGATAGCATAAGAATCACATAACGCTATTGTTCTGAGGGAGATGACGATGTATACTCATAGCTTTCAATAGCTCGTAACAGTGATAACGCTTGCGCTACATGCACCTCAATACATGAGTTACCCTGATAATTGTCTCACATAGATACAAATAGGTATATGACACCCATGCCTCTGGAAAAAGTTGTTATCCAGATAGATGTACGAAATGATGTTCTAGTATATGGGGTAGCGATACATACATCTAAATGAGAATATATACCAGCACTACTAGTCATAGGAGACCCTTGATATGTCTAGATTGATGAGCTGGCTTTCTATTGGTTGACTTTTTCTTGCGGTAAATTTGTTGGTTACCACGAATCGATTTCATGGGACATGGACATGGTAAATGGATACTATGCATAGACACAAACTGTTTAAGAAATGGGTAACAGCTGCAAAAACAAGTCAGTAGGCATCGCGGAATTTCAGTAGAAACAAGGATACATTGTCTCCGATAATAATTTCTTTTTAAGGCCCATCAATACCATATTTCTCATAAGAAGGAAATGAAAAGCATTGAAGGTTTTGTGGGCGTATTGAATGTAAAAGATTAAAGCAATATGTGTTAACATTTGATAAACATAGAGGCAACGACAGACATACTATATGTTGTTCAGGTGACATCAGGTGACCTGAATTGTCAGTGTGTTGATGGTCGACTCAGTCTGGAAACCAGGCGAACAATGGGTCAACAAGATGAGTTCCTGGGGAGAACATAAACCATTATTCTATTTTCAGTTAATGCAGTTTGAAGGCTATAAAGAAATAGATGAAATAAAAGAAATTCCCAGCAGATCCCGAGAAGACTAGAGGTGCCGGATTGACGGTCGATTGGTTATCGGCTTGTGCTTGTCCGGTGAAATTCCCCAACTACGTGTGGTGTCTTTACGAGATGGTGACCAGCGTAAAGGTACCACGTGGGGACAGGCAAGGCACCGCTCCGACTCTCTGCCGCTGGTTTGCGGCACGCGACGGTCATAATGTCTGCCCCCTGGTGGGAAATGACAGAAGTAGCGAGCTTTATCAATGGCGGCGCCCGAGGCGGGAGCGGCTCGTCCGGCTGTCAGTCTCAACCGACACATGTTCGCTGCCAGCAATAACTACCGCCATCTGTCCGTATAATAAAACAGATCGGCGAACCACAACCATGCCTCCAAGTGCCACTGTGAAGCTTTCATTGACAATCTTCTGAAAGCTTGTCAAAGGGTTGGGTTCAAAGAGCTAATAAATTGCCCTCTGTGGTAATGAAGTTCACCTACAATTAAGCCTTCCGGAAGGGCAGTTCGCAGACCGATTTCTGGGGTTACATCGGAAATAAATTAACATTGCTGCACGCGTTCACAGCGACGTTAACATGCATCTTAAACTATTTACGTGTGTGGAAGACGCTTGATCAAAAGGTGGTGTAACTTTGTTCAGATTTAGGCTCAACCCCGAATCCCTGGCGGTGTGTACTAAGAAAATTAACTGAAATTCAGAACATCCATGATGATCTAATTCTAAAGCAGTTATAATCTGTAAAAGATGTGTATTATTGATCCATGGCATTCATCCGATAGTTTAAATATTTGTATTATATTAAACTTATAGGAGTACACTCCATAATTACATATCGTTTATCGCTATGTGATAATTCTGGTATTTGCACCAAGACTAAAGACTACGTGACATATTCTCAACCAGTCAGAGACCCTCTTATGGCAATTCGTGAACGTTGTGAAGCATAAACAACGTTCACCTGTAACATCCGTTAAAGTTGTCCCGGTGAGGGCTCCGAAAATTCGTCACTCGGCCTGACGACCTGGAAGAATCACCTGGAAACTCTAGAATTCTGCTACCCGTAGTCACTTGCCCTATATTAGTATTTCCCAGTGCATCCAGGAGTGCCCAGTCAAATCGCTGATTAATGCCTCCAGGCATCATTGATACTTATCTACAAAATCCGATAGAAAGAGAAACTTTTTTTTGTAATCTACAGAACTTAAACAAAGTACAAAGGGTTAAATGGGTCATTGATGTAGAATAGCAAAATACCATCAGTTACCAAGGGAATATACTGAAGCCACTTGCCCTTGCTGCTTCTGGGTTTCAGGTGCCTGCAACAGCCTGGATGTTAGTAATCCCCGCTGTGGGTGCCAGCAACTTGCAGTAGACCTGGGACTACAGATTGGCTGAACGGGGTGCACTGCTGTCAGGTGGTGATTTATGTGTGGGATTATAAGTCTGTAATTACGGGTGTCGTGCTGCTCACTTCACGGCGCCATCTGACTGCAGCCCCGAGCGGCTCACAGCGCGATCTGACGATACCCGCCTCCCCCAGCCCAAGCAGAACCACCGCCAGAACCACCACCATAGGAGCAACATCATGTGACCTCATTACTTATTCAAATATTGCAAGATATCCGACAAGGTAGCGAATCTTTGATTGGAGAGAGATGTCTAGGTACGCGGATGGTGGTTTGTGCCGTAGCAACTGCATTGACCATTTCACGGTGGTGAGAGCAAGTCTATGAGATGAGGGTGAGAGACGGGCATAGAACCTAACGACCCGTATGAGCCATTGACCCTGGCTCCCGTGATCAACAGGCTAGATTGCTGTCGACAGAGCTATACCGCCACCCTGGGAGGAAAGCGGGGATACAAAGTAAACATTAATGTGCACTTATGATATGACATTGTTAGCAGAAATCCTAGTGTCCCTTGTAGTTTGTTGAAATGATAGTTTTACCCGTAAATCCCATTTTTTAAGACAATATATGTGTGACCGGTTTCTTAGAAATCCACCTTTAATCCTCAGCATCGCTAGGAGTTAAATAGGTGAGTTGCCCAAAGCAGTATGTATCATTCGTTAACGGACGAGTGATTGCTCATCGTTTATTGGGATAGATGACGAGAAAACGGAGGTAAAAAACACCGCTTCCTGCGGAGAGGCCTGGACTTCCGGAACGCTGGAGCCTTTTTTAATCTTACTGCACCTCAACTTCTAACCGGAGGTATCAAACTGCAAGCACGCTTTTTTTACATCCCGGGTAGCGCAGACGGCTGATCGTAGGCGCAACTACCCACCGGTTGCTTTACCTCCGGTCTTTGTTCCCTCATAACGGGGGGTTTGACACGGGAAACTGGGTCAGGATCAGGACATGTCACATGAAAGGAATGGTTTTGATCATTCTCGGTCGTTATATATGCCTGCTTCCCCTCCGTCACGACCTGCCGTCTTCACCACAATAAAAGCAAGGAGGAAACAAGCCTTGATCCCGCAGCTTGTGGCACTCTGCAAAACCTGTTTGTGAGCCTCAGAATTGCAGCTGCACCAAGCAACATCATTTTTGAATAACAGCTTTTAATGTTCACATAACATACATGGATTTGGTTCCTTATGCATTGGACACCACATTGGCACCACTGACCGACTTTTGAGGCCACCGACGAAATCAAACCATGTTGAATTAATCGGTGGTGGTGACCAAAGAAAAGGTTGGTGAGTACCTTATTTTCAGTCTAAAAGCAATGTATTTTCTAAACGCCACCGATATCTATGTTATGCCGTGGAGGGTTAATCTTAGGCCTTGTTAGGTCCTATACATATTGAATAATCAATGCACATGGCACATATAATCGGTGGAAACAGAGTGTGTGCCTTTGGGTCAACTATTGTTATACATTCTATAAGAGGACCATCGACCGATTTTGTACTTAGGCACATAATTGGTGGGGGTTTCGCCGGTAGGCGGAAACGCTACATAACATATTCCCTTAACCATTACTTATTAGCATGCTAAGAAACGATAAGAGGTTCTAAGACCCTTATAACATCTTAGGTGAAGGGAGACGGAATGGTAGAGTACGGCTGAGACTCGAACCCGAGATCCCCTCAGATCAGCACACCGATTTATCCTGTTGCCCGACAGGTGTGGTATGGGGAGACTGACGGGCAGGACACTAGTGGTAAACTGATGTGAGGTGAGCAGCATTATCGTAACCAGCTAATCAAGAGAAGGGTCGACGTAAAAATAAGATTAATTAAGAGTGTGGTCGTGATCCCTGCCATTAAATCATTCATGCATCATATTGTATGTTTCCTGAATATGATGATCAATCAGAAAGTAGTTTCAATCCGAAGAAGACGTCACGCGAGGATGTGGCTAAACATTAGAAGTGTGATGTTGATGAGATGTTCGTCCCAGTCAGGTGAGGGCGTTGATATAGAAGTAAAGGTAGGACTGTTGGGGTGTTGGAAGTAGGACTAGGGTAAAGGTTTGGTGAGGGGGGGGGTGGGTGAGGTGTGAAGTATCTAGTTGGAGTGGGGGTACTCCTCAGACAATACTGACCTGTTTTCTGAATGATATGGGGGTGGTATAGAAGCCAGTTAGTTGGGTCGGTTGTGCCAGTTCGGAATCTACTGATGCCATGATCAAAGACCTAGATTCGTCAGATTGGCCATTCTCCAGTTCTCTTCTGGAGCATGCGCTCATCCGGTCACGTGCGTATCTTGCGAGGTTTCAAAGACATTCCATGGTGGTTTCTTGAATTATTTAAAGCTTTGCTTCATTTGGCAATCGGAATCCCTTAAAGCTCATTAAATGCTATGTTAGATACAACGAAAATGAAGGTCTTATTAATATAATGAAAAAGATATTAATCTGTGAACAGTATGTATCGATTTTATCTTTAGATACTTTCACGTCACATATGTTTCTGATATCATAGAAACATATAGAATAAGTCTTTCAATATATCATATTTAGGTGACAGTGAATATTATCAATATAATCTCATCCTCTAATCTTCAATATTTGTAGCTTATCGTCGGCACAATTAAACATATAATTATCTAGTGGTCTCCCTTCTGGTCAGTTTCAAATCAAAGCGTTGTATATAATACAATACTAAAATCATTGCCATTTGAGATCAATGACTGTAAAAGAAAAAGAAAATCCGGAGAGCCGTGAATTGATGAATTAGTCCTTTAAAATCAAATGTCCGGAAAGCTCAGTTGTACGGTAAGGCTTAATCAATAGATTATCAACAATGAATAACGTTTGAGACTTTCAAAAGTCTTACAAAACAAACAGGTAAACCTAATCCGGACCATGCCCTATTATATGGCTTATGCAGGATCTATAAAAGGGAATATGAATTATACTATTGCCATCCGTTGTATATGTCAGCAGAGAAGACTTGTTGTAGTTTATATTACCGAGTTATTTAATGATAAAGTGAATCATAAAGTGATAAGTGAAGCGTACCAACAAATTTCACAGAAGGGTCACCTTTTGTTGTAATTACCATTTTATCTAATACTTGATGTATGTCACAGTCCTTACTATCGCATACTTTTAGCATAAATGAATTCTCCAAACTTAAACCAACCTTAGATGTCAATAAGATTATATGGATAAAGGGCAACTCTCTCACATTTGTGCATAATGGTGCACTCTAGGTACGTGTATATTACGCTGACAATCGACGCGATGAGAGTTTCTATCAAAACTGATGAAAAGCGCAGCCATTTTTTTGTTTATCTATGTGAGACTAAGAATACAACATGAAGGTTGTGTATTCATATGTTGGATTAGCATTTATGTCACCCCTGGTATTTTTGTCCCATAGGTTTAGCATTGGGAACTCCTTCTCCATGCCCTTATGAGTATTATAGTCCGTTCTCCATGGTATATATCCTTTGTGCAGTTCAGGGGTGAGATAAATACAGATTGATACTGGTTTTGGTCAAAGAAGTCGTTTTCCAACTCGTTTGAATGCTTCATGATATTCAATTGACTGTTGCCTCATTATATAGAACTGCATCGAGAATCATATAAATACACAATATGCCACAAGTTTGAATGTGCCCCAATCATCATCGAGGCCAAGCCGAGTTACGCTTATGGCACATCCAAACGAGTGGAATATTGTGTATTTTACAATTCGAGTGCGGTTCTGGATTTATCTCCCCTGTTTCTATGACATTAGATAGCATCAGAATATCAGAATAATTAGAATATACTTAGCAAATCCATATGACGTCATCGCATATTCACTGCGCCACAGCAGTGGCATAGTATTGTGACTTATGGGGTGATCGTTGAGTATTTTTCCTAATGTTATTTCTATAGCTAAGCTTGTACCAGGGGTGAGATAATTCATATCACTCCATATCAAACTCGTGGAGAACAACAACTTTGACCAAAACTTGTTGGTTTCTTCTTAAGTAACTCATCGCAGCGATGGATTGACACATGTGACGTCTCCTAACAACATGAATAAATGAGAGCTCTGCTCATTGAACAAAAGAATGCAGTACACTGCACGAGTACCACCATTTTACATATGAAGACGCCCAGCGTATATAGGTATGCTTTTGCGTATACAAGGTCGTCCTATTCCCCATGTGTAGACGCCTTATCTATTTGCGTATATATACGTGTCCATGGTGCGGTCTTATATATGTCATATATACGCCTGATTCTGTTGTATATACACCACTATCCAATAGTTCCGATCTCTGCAACTTGGGAACACCACTGGTAGCACATTCCATTTCCCATTAACCATCCAAGTCTGTATTGTATGAAAAATACAATCTTATATTACCAATGTATTTTATTAAAGCTTTATAAAACCTGATTGAGTATAAATTGATTAATTACACATAATAAACCCTGCATTCTTTGGTTTTTTTTAAATGTCTTTTTAATAGATTTTACCTTGAAAGCACCATTCTTCTGTAGTGTTCTGGGTATTCCCATATATAAGCCTTTAAGAAGTTAATACTATAGACATTGAGTCTATACCACAGCCGACTAACGGGCGGGAACACAGACACCTAAGAACGGGCAGCAGGCACCGGCGGGCACCGGCGGGTGGCGGGGAAGGGTTTCTCACTGAGGCAACCTGTACAAACGCGGCGGGGCGCGGGCAGCGGGCAGGGAGGGATTCTCACTGAGGCTGGCTGGGGGTGGCAGGGGGTGGCGGGAAGTGGCGGGAGATGGGGGTCGGCAGGTCTAAAAACAACAATGGGCATGGGAGAGGTAGAGGACTTTTTTTATTTTCGGTACACATACACATACACGTACGCTTGGCGTATTTATATCATGCAGAGTATGTTTTATCTTGGATACGCCTGGTGTGAAATACAGCCAAGTCGCGTCCGTATACACAAGGAAACAGTCTTGTTTACGCCTCATATGCAGGTACGGATTAGAGGCGTATATGAATGAAAACAAGTCTATATTCAGCCAATACGTGTGCTGCCGCCATTGGCGCATGTATGCATAAAGTTTCGTGTAGTGGTAGTATTGTTTTCTATATTTTTGAAAATGATATATGGTAGACACTTTCTCTACTTCCTTTACATAGACGATAACGTTGCAGGAGACACCCCTGCCTCCAGGCATTCTCACAGATTTTGCATTGCTTTAAGAAACCTTCACCCCTGGCTCCTTTCATCGCGTTAAGGATTCCTCGCTGTGGAAAGAGTTAACCATGTCTATAGATGGAGATCACAAACCCCTTTTCCAGGATTGGCGGCCTGACAAAAAATTGAGTTTTCTTTGTGCCTCGTGGAGATTGATAAAATGCGCGGACCCGGGCACTCAGGGCGGTGCGCGGGCTGGGAGCTTGGCGGGCGGGAATCGGGTTTGGTGCCGGGAGGAGGCGGGAGGCGGGGCCTGCCCCCCGTAAAGCCGTCCCCGCCCTCGTTGGCACCACACAGAGGCACTCACCGCAGCCCACCAGCTCAGAGCACCTCCCTCTAAATGGGTCACTAATTGAATTCCCAGCTAAAGCTCAGAAGAATACGATTCGTCTGTCTGTGCGTCTTCCTGCCTCGTTCTGGAAACGAGGCGACGCCGGACGAAGCTTTGTGACCCGTCCCGTCGGACGATATTGGCGGCGACACCGGAACTGTTGGGACAGCTGTCAAGTTTTAATATGGTGAGCCCTCTGGTGGAGCGGGGCTGCACTAGGCGTGGGGTTGCCATGGAGAGTGGGCTGCCGCTAGGAGGTGGCGGGCGGGGGCAGGCGGCTGCCGGTCAAGCTCTCGGGACTCTCTGTCCATGGCAACACTGCTGATGATTGGATAATTACGTTAGCGGGAAATGAATTCCATTTGGGAGTGCGATTGTTCGCGGGAGTGGGCAAAATGGGGGCGACGGGCGGTGGGCCGCGGACCTCCGGAATGCGGGCGGCATGCAGAGAGTGGTAAGCAGGGAATGGTAGGCAGATGGTGTGAGAGTGAACAATAAGTACTATGCCGCGAGGGACGACTGGTTGTTGGTAGTGTTGGTTGGTATCTAGATATAAAGCATTTGGCAGTAGTTGATGAATAGCAGGTAGTGGGCAGAATAACTATATCTGGATGGCATGCAGGGAGTGATACGGATGATGATTGGTATACGTTAGTCGGTGGGAAAGGTAACTGATGAGCAGTAGAGTTCCAGAATGCTGCAGGCATGCAGAACGTTGTACGCAGGGAATGTGGGCAGATTTATAAGATATTATAATCAGCATTGGGCAATGGTTGGTATGCAGGCGGGCAGTTGTGGCAAGGGGGCAGCAATCAGATTGGCCTACAAAGAGCTTGGTTCCGCTGGTTTGCAATATATTGCATGTAGGGAGTGGCAGGCAGAGAGTGTGCGAATGGATAGCAGTTGGTAGACAGATAATCGACAACTAGTTATGAGAAACGGGTGGCAGTCGGTGGTCAGTCAGCTATTGGTCATTGTACAGTAGAGAGAATGGCGGTTTATCACTGGCCAAGCAAGGCGCATATTCCATTTAAGGACCGCCGACTAACCGGAAGTGGGACCAATAGGAAGTGGGTCAACGCATATGTCGATCCTCGAAGCGCTCTCTAGCGTAGAAGTAGGAGTGTGAGGAGAATCTGGAATGTGAAGACATGGCAAAACAGGAACGGGGACCAGAAGGGCCTGATTTAAGATGATTAAACGCATTTGAAGTTTTACTGGTATTAACCCAAATATATTTAATCCTAACGTATATTTCCTCTTTTTAAATTGCGTGAATTCTAAATTATATTTCTAAAATACAAGAATTCTAAGATTTATTCAGCCATGGAATAAAAGGCTAATTTTAGTTTTTAGCATACCCTTGCCAATGTTTAGTGAGATAGTAAAGGGAAGAGGTGACAGGGCACATGTGACATAGACGTGCATACATTGATACAAACAGATTATTTGCAGACTCGGCTCACTGCAGCAGTTAGAACAATGGTAAATTTCTTTCTGGTAGAAAACAATAATTTTCAACAGACATAATCGGTCTATGCCGTCGATTAGTTCACACTTTTACTGTCTTATTTGAATAACGAACTAAATCCGCCAGTCACTCACTCATTTACTTCTCACAGTATCCGTCACTCATGAGGAAGGTAACTTCTCATGCACGATGGTTCGATTTTAATACTGAGACGTCAAGTGATTTTTTTCTGTGCGTCGCACGCCCCTGACTAGGGTGTGGGAGGCGGTGAAATTTCATCGCTGTCATATACATCACGTGATTTGATGTTACTGACAGGGACAGTGAGATTCATATCCGGCTCAGGTTTTTGGCGTCTGATCTGAATTATGAACACCTTCTCTCCTGCTTTGCCTACATGGTCGAATCTAATCTCGCTGAATCTTCCCCATACCGACCACCAAGCGAATCCCAGTGATATTTTGACCAAATCTGTTAAAGTATAGACCTATATCAACTCAATATGTTTGTAGTGTTGGCGCCACCTGCAGGCCTAGTTTCTACTGTATGCTAGGTTTACATGTGTATTTTAGTGTTTTTTAATGTATATATGCTTAATGTAAATATTTTGACTTGAGGCTAGAGTAGCCCTTCTGATATGTCCATTTCAATCTGGCTCCGATTGCCTGGTAATTATTTGTGAGTTTCCTTGCAGAGTTAAAAAAGACATGGATGCTCCAGGCAGAAATAAGCCGAATGGGCCAACTCTTTTGTGCTAAATGAAATGATCGACTTAAAACCACACGGAACAAATACCGTTCTAGTTTCAGTGTTCATATGGGAAAAGCTTGACCAACATTGCAGTCCACTTGCAATGCATTGCAGCACTTCTTGAAGTTTCTTACACTCTCATTCTGCTAGCATATATCTGTCAATTTAAGCCCCAAATAAGAGAAGCTCTCCGGGATCTCTGTTAGTCATGGTCCAACTAAAAGGGATAAAACTATGTGATATCTCAAAGGTGGCTGTCAACCGCCTGCGGTTCCCAATATAAGTGGTCGCATTTTAAGGATGATCAATTGATTGAGCATACTTCTAAAAATGTTTAAAAAAAACGAAAGGTGCCATCGCAAGATTGTGAGGATTGTACCCTGAACTCCTCGTTGAGTTACCGGAGAGGGTTTTATATTCTACATACATGTCCTCTGCTTGTCTCATCTTCATCTGGCTGTTGCTTTGGTGTAAAATACCATCGACCAACTAACTTTGCCAGTCTATATAACTGAGAGGGTTGGTTAATGCCTGGGCCCCATCACGCCCCACCAGCTCCTTTAGCCCCCTGAGACTAGCCCACACCATTGCCGCGCCCCCTGGTGGGTGATCAGCGACACCTGGGGCCCTTTTGTACTGTCTGCAGCAGCACCATCTTGTCAAGATTTGATAAGTGATAATGAGATCGGAAACTAATTGAAACTTGCTCAACGTACAGGCTGCCCTGCCACTTCCGAAATAGTCTATTCGTATTGTCAGAGTTTCCAAAAACTCTGAAAGTTTTACCAGCTTTTGTCTCCATAGAGATACAGGCATGATAATACAGACATAATAAAGGAAATCCAGACGTTTCTTGCTTAAAGGGTGTTTGCCAATTAGTCTGCAAATTTGATTTCATTTGTGATTTTGAGCGGTTTTATTGAAAGAAAATGCCCATATTGCGTAATACTGAGGTTTTTTTATACCTTGTAGATTAGATAAATGCAGTGTCTTCAGTAGTACAGTTGTAAAACGTGTGTAATGAATTCTTTGTATCTTATAGAGTCAACTAACTCCAAGGTGTTAGCACATTCTGGTACCTATAACGTATATTAGAGGGCATTCAACTTTATCTGGATAAAGCATGATAAATTAAAGCCTGATGCACAGAACAATAGAAGGAAGAAGGAAAATAACTAACCAAATCATGTACATGACGAGTACAATATACACAGGAAAGTTTAATAGTACGAGTGGTATTTGCTGTTTTACCATTGGCTGTGTCCTTCGCTTGTTGCCTACTCGGCTCATTTGTCTTTCCAATATTACTTTAATCTGTAGTTCATGCAGGATTTTAGTGATATCCAGGTCATTGCGATAGAAAGTTTTTTGCCTATGTACAACTATCCTTGAGTGCAATAGAATTTAGTTGATCGGTCTCATTCTACTGTTAGCCTTGAGATTCCAAACACCAAACATTATTTCTTGACAATTCATTTTGTAGATGTCTTCATTGAGTACCATTTGCAGTCACCCACCCATTGAAGCCCAAAATTGCTTAACTTTATAACATTCAGCGAAAAAGTGTACCAAGCTGTCCTTTTTTGTGTGCAGGAATTTCATTCCGAGGAGTCGATTAGTTTTCTTTTTTCTAAAAGCATATAGCAGGTTATTGTTGCATTGATGACTCCATATTGGATTGATTCTCATGGTTATAGCCTATCGGATATCCCATACGGAAAGTTGAGATTGTGTAATTTTATTACGCAGCAAGGTGAGTGGGGTACTGCAAAACTTTATACTGACCTTGATGTAACCTTGAGTAGTCTTACCTAATATAGTGTTACTGTCGTGTTATCCGACGAAGTGCAAGGACGTGTCAGGTACCAGGCACGATATGGGTGAACCTTCTTCAACCAAAATGACCAGACACAGGACACTCGGCAACACAAGGAAATGGACCCGTTTAATATGTCTTTCTGAATTTCTATAGGTAACTGTTTTTATATAAAAAGACCACATGATGCAGAGTAGAATGTTTATTTAATGTGTATGTCAAGGAAATGAGGCCAAACACATCGCAGATATGAGTTTAGTATACACTATAAACTATTATTCATATGTGTTTATTGATTTTTTGTATAGGGATGTTTTAGGGACAGGTATCTAGTGTGATACTGACTAGGGTAATCGGAATCTTATTGTTCTGAAAACACTGACAACACTGCCTGATGAAGTCTTATTAAATAAGACGAAACGTTGCAAATATCCAACCCAACTGTCCCCTATCTTGATGTATCTTTATCCCCAATAAATCATTTATACCTTAAATCAGCTTGTCTGGTTTTATGTGGAACTTTTCAACAAACTATGTTCTGAAAAGTAAACAATGAAGTTCCATGAAGTTCGTGCATCCTATATGCACTTCTCCTATACACCCGCTCAAGGCTGGCCCTCAGCAGGGCGTGGTGTGACAAGGGGTAGGGGGAAACACGTAATACCTCTATTCATTCCTGAGCTCACCACGCCCTCCTAAATTATGCACAGTGAATTGTCACGATCCCCCGACCTCCGACCTCATACTACCTCTGGCTTTCCCCAACTCCGATCTGCTGAGGCCTGCTCCGATCTGCTCCCACCTGCACTGAGGAGCAAATGTGAGTGGACGAGAGTCCTGACGTAAAGAAATATCTGAGTTAATATCATTAATTAATTGCATCATAAAAATCTGACTTGACTTCGAACATATGAAAATAAGAAAATTGCAAATAATTCTGATTTCGTTAATTAATTGCAACCAACTTTGTTTTTTCATATGAATTGAGACCTTGTTCTTTTAATTACCATAAATAAATCACAGTATCTATAAAAGAATTAAGAAAGGTTTTCATGGTGTACACATTTCATTTCATATTTCACTAGATGTGATCATTTTATTGATATTGTACAAACGTATGCCTTTTGCACCAATATTCATGAGGATCGATTACACACATCGGTAGCAACAACGTGGAGATATATAGGTGATATTTTCTACATATGGGAGCACTGCCAGAACAAGCTTGGAAGATGGAAGATGGGTGAAATACTTAAATGGCGCATATCACTCCATGAAGTTCACAAACGATTATTCCCAGCAAAAAGTAAACTTCCTCATCACTAGAGTAAAGGTCGACGACTACGATTCAGCTCACCCTCCGGCAACGACATGGTGTATTTCGCATTCGCAACTTCTGGGACTCCAACATATCTGCGAGTTTTTTTGTTGTTGTTGTATTTTTGGGGGGGGGGGGGGGTGGTAGGCGGGGTGGTAGGTAGGGTGTTGGGGGTAAGTCGGAGTTGGAGTCGGTATAGGTTTGTGTCTGATCAGACTTTATATTATATGTATAGTACCCAAAGTATGACTTTAGAAGAGTGGTGTTTTGAAAGTAAAATCTATTAAAAAACGTTTTAAAAAACATAGAATGCTGGGTTTATTATATGTATTTAATGAAGAGATAATAAATAGGGTTTTAGAACAATTTTATAATAAAAATTGATAACAAAACATTGTGGCTAACTGAAGAGTTGGCCTTAATGCGAAACTGAGCACGGTCGTTAGGGACTCACTCCTGGTCGTTAGGGACTCCTTCAACCCGTTCAGGTCACGTGTCCCTCACATGGTCAACCCACGCCATCACGCCGACCTTCACTTCAACACTGGGCTGCCAACGAGAAGGAACCACCCACCACCCTACAAAAACCTTTCAGTCTCATCTCTTCATTCTCTCCTACTCCGTAAGGCTCATCATTAGCTCCTGAACTATATCTTTTCTCTAATATGTTATGATGGACTTCTCAAACTGATCTTGTATTTCTACAACTAAAGAAATTTTATGTCCATACCCGTGCTTTTGTGTTAGTCATTAGATTTTCCATATACCAAGGACTTAATGACTAATGGCAAATGAAATGAAATATGCTACAATGGCGTCCCCAGGTGGCAGAGATTGGGTAGTGGCGTAAATACAACAGAATTGATCAGGCGTATATATGACATATATTTGACCGCAATATGGACGCATATATATACGCCTACAGATGAGGCGTATACATACGGGGAATAGGACGACTTTGTATACGCAAAAGCATACCTTTATATGCCAGGCGCATATATATGTAATTTGGTGGTTCTCGTACAGTGAATGCGAGCATATCATTACAATGAAATTCAAATAACAAAAGCACACATGAAGTGATTAAAATTTTAACTTTCAAGGAAGATTAGGCTTACTTTTGATCTTATGGGAGATTACTTGGAGGTACTTTTATCGGAAGATCCTTTCGACAAGTCAATATCAGTGCAAGTTGATCCAGAGTCCTCAAAGACTTCTGCTCCCGACCAGCAAAGGGATGATACTGGAGAAAGTATAGAGAAAAAAAACGAATCTGAGCGACAGGGAATTGCTGGATTTTGTAAACAGAACCCCAACACTACAAGGTTATTAGATAGGGAAATACCTCCCTGTCTGCCTCTTCTTGTTAGTCTACGTAGTCACTACGGTGGCTGCCTCAATGGACAGTGTCTTCTTATCAGGATGACAAGTAGAGGTGAACCGTGAGCAGGGATTTCAAAGGTGGACATGGGATTTCTGTCACAGGGATGGTCCCCCAGGACTGCACATGCTACATGAATGCTACATGAATGTCCATTATTAGCCTGACCTAGGTCTCGCTGCAGTCCCGGTCGATGAAGAATGTACAGGTAATGACGATAGCCAAAGCCGCATCCCTGGCGAGGTCATTCCAATCCCAATCCAAGGCATGGCCGTTCATTTCCCCTGCCACTCTTGATGCTCCCAGGCATAGAACCAGCTGGCTGATAGATCTGCGTGGAGGACCAATGATATGCAAATCGTTTGCCCGTGTGAGAACCAAGCGAGGTCCACATCAATCTCCTCGCCCAGACTGAACACCAGGACTTGTCTGGCTGCCCAGAGGTCTATGAACAGATGTGCCATGAAGCAGTGAGCAGCTGGGCATACGCAGTGGGCGACATGAAGAAGGTTACCTATGAGGCACTGGAGAGCCTGCCTTGCAGCGTAAGCATGAGTGCCCCAAGTGCGGCAGAGTTTTGAATATTTCCTCCAGCTTGTCGATGGATATCATGGCAACCATATCATTAGTGTCTACGTCGAAAACCAACCAGGTCATCCGGGTAGAGGGAGCCTGCACTTTGGGGCAGCCAGGTCACAGCTAAGGACATTAGCAAGACTGGTGAAACACATGTAGGTGGCCTCCGCATCGTCTCTGGAGGCCACTAGGCCAGCATTGTTGTCATGATACGCGAGGCACTTTTGGCCTGTGTTCACGATCGGTGTGACATGCCGCGTGTGTAGGTAGTGCTGACGGAGCTCCGAAGGGATTGTTACGAAAATACAGAGTTAACAAAGTGAAAGTAGCCTGAAAAAAGGTGAAGTAGTGTGAGAATACCTGCAGAATCAAATAGAGGGAGATGAAACCCAAAGAGACAAGGGAAGCAAGAGATTCCACCCGAAAACAGAGAAGCACATGCGAGAGCCCCACAGAAATGGCGGACGCACAGGGAGAAAGAGCACCGAGACGATTTCTACCGGCACTGACCACAACCGCATCCAACAGTGAAATCGCTGCCAAGGTAAATGAAATAGAATCACGGCTATTTAAACAGGAGGATATATCTAATGACTCGCTATCGATGATAACAAAATTGGAAAAAAGAATGACTAACGCTGAAAAAAACAACAAAGACACCGCTGGTATCCTTGAGCGCATTGCAAATAGACTTGATAAAACTGAAAGCAGAGTGAGTGATTTAAACAAATTTGCAAACACAGCAAGCGATGAAATTGAAACACTGAGAGACGATACACTTAAGTCACAGCTAAAAGTGGTAAACGTAGAGGAACGCTTAGAATGGTGGGACACAGAAAAAAGGCGAAAACTGTTAGTAATGTCAAGCAAACAAGAAAATAAAGATGAAAATCTAAGAGACCTTGTATCACAACTACTGTCAGACCTGGGACTCAGACCAGAAGAAATACCCGTCGAAAGTATTTATAGACGCGGACGCTTCTACCCCAATAATAGGCCTAGGGACATAGTGATTGTATTGGCAATGAACGCGCTAAAGCCCCGCATATACAAGAATCTACATAAACTAAAAGGTGTAGACAGATGGGACAAAGTGTCCATACATGACGAACTATCTAAGACTGAACTAGAAAAGCAGAAAGCACTGCGAGCAGTTGGTGCCTACGCAAAGACAAAAAACCTGAGAGCTGTGGTTAAAGGGTTAACTCTGATCGTTGAAGACCAATCATACTCATACGGACAATTGGATAAACTAGAGCAAGCGTACCCAGATGTAACCATAACAAATGCAAAGACCCAGAGAACACCTGATGGCATTGCGTTTCAAGGGCATTACGCAAGGCTGTCAAACCTCTACCCGTGTCGTGTCACGCACCAAGGATTTAAGTATAATTCGCTTGAACAAGCCTACCAGGCACGCATGGCAGAAATATGCGATGACAAGAAATCAGAAGGAAGAATTCTAGCGACTGACAGTGTATACGAAATAATCAGCATAGCGAACAAGGTGAAAAAGACGGATCAGTGGAAGAGATATAAG